>CM046859.1:39965638-40140638 GCA_025617745.1 Heliocidaris erythrogramma | reverse complement strand
GCTCGAGATTACTTACACTTGTATTTCTTCATGTTCCTTCCCCTCTTCTCGGCCAGCAGGTATTCCTGCATCTTTTGGGTCAATAGTCATTAATTAATTTCTACTGTATGACTAGTAAACCACGCAATTTTGTTTTTCGCCAGACCTTCAAAATTCGCTCAGGTGGGGGGGGGGGGGGGGGGGGGGCATCTCAAATTGATACAAAATGTTCATAATTATTTCGAGAATAATTGGATCCAATAAGATGTATCTTGTACATGGGAGGTCAGCATTAGAGTATAATCCTACATTTGTATATTTGATGGCTGCATAGCATGTACTCTTTCCTGACGAATTTACCATCTGCAAGTTAGCCCTCATGTTCAGCTCCTCCTCTTTCATGTTTATAATAATAATATTCCGTTCTTGTATAGCGCATATCACATTATGATATAACGTCTCTATGCGCTTCCAAAGGACTTTGGATATTATTACCCTGGCTTTAGCTCGGGCAACCGTAGCGCTCAGTGCATTCAAGGAATAAATCCTACCAGGTACCCACTTACTACACCTGGGTCGAGTGTGGCAAATGTAGATTAATGTCTTGCCAAAGGACGTTGGTACTGCCGAAGGGATTCGAACCCCGTACCTTGTGGTTCATAGTCCGGAGACTTTATCCACTAGACCACAACATCTTACTTAAATGTATACTTTAATGATACTTAAAGCCAAACAAAAATATACGGCCTCTCTCATCTTTTGTATATTACCCTCATTATTACTTTTTTAATTTCTCTCTCTCTCTCTCTCTCTCTATCTCTCGTTTTCTATCTTTTTGTATGTCTGTCTGTCTGTCTACCACGCTCTCCTGTCCTCTCTTTCTGATCTCTCTGACTCGTTCGCTCTTTCTCCAGCACTCTCTTCTCACCTTTTCTTTAATTACCCTTTTTTCGGTTTATTTCTCTTTATGCTACATTTTCTCCTTGTCTCTTTTTCTATGCTCTCGTCTTCTCTCGTCTTCCCAACAAATGATCTCTTCATAATTTTAGTTGACTGTCAAGAAAAGTACTGTACACAAAAAAAATCAAAGCTGATGAACAACTCTTGAAGGTCTCTTCCTCTTTTATTGTATCGAAATGATTTACACAAAATAGACAATCCTCGGGAAAGAAATCTTTTATCCTACCCTAAAATCCCAGATCCTCTTTTTTTCTCCCTCTCGTCTTTCTATTTCATTATGCCTACTCGAAGGTACTAATTAGGTATGATAGGCGGGACTGTGAAGATGTTGAAAAAGGTTGAGAAGGTAATACGATATTCCAGTCTATGACGTCATCAGTTGTGGTTGTGTCTCGTGAGTGGTCAACTTGATTCATCACGTGACGGAGTGGCGTAGTGCGCTTTACATGGAGTCGCCGGTGCCAGCACCTTTATGTTGAATGAATGAACATAACATTAGTAAAAACTAACAAACTAAAGTACTTTGTAAACAATTCAAATTCAAATTCAAATTCTTGTTTATTCATTTCCAACGGACAATAGAAAATCATGACTTAGTTTACATTCAGTATTATATATATGTATATGTATATAAAAAATAAAGTGAACAAATTTAGATTATTATTCCTGTATCAAGAAAAATAACTGCATGCTAGGCTCTTTCAGCATGATTACAATTCAGTATGGTTATAAGTCAGTTTTATTGAAATCTGGTGTAATATACATATGACTGGATTCAATTACCAATAACAGCACACAATTAAAGTATTGCAATATATACATTATTTACAACAATTTATTGTAAAAAACGTTATAAAACCTAATCCGAATCGGAACTTAAACAAGAAAAAGAGAGAAAATTGCACAAAAGCTAATCAGGTCAGGTCCCAGGTCTAACAATTGCATAGGATAAACATGATAAAGCAAATGATGTTTTTTTTTAAATTCTTAATCTCATTAAATCCCAAATGACTGACTCACCATTGCAGAAGACAATCTTTGAGGTTCTTCTGGAGCACCAGCAGCTCTGACCATACATGGCACAGTCTACGGTATAGGGAAAGAATAACAAAAAGAAAATACTTATTATTAACAAATTTGAAGATGTCAGTTCCGAAGCTAATTCATCAATTAAAATGGACTTCAGACTTTAGGTTCATTTTAAGATTATTTGTAACGCTTTAACCCTTTCAAGACAAATGACCAGTTTGTGAATTGGCTCAACAAATGTTGATTCAGAGCTCTAAAAATATACCAGAAGCATGAGTAGAAAGAGCAAACATTTCTGCACACACTGTGTCCATTTCTGTTGCACAACCATATTGCGTTTGATGGCAGAAAAGGAGAATAAGCTTTAAAATCCTTAAATTGGCACGCATTGAGAGGCTCAAAATCATTGGGTTTTTGTACAAATTTCATTTTTTTTTAAACTTTGCAACACAGTTCCGAACCACGTATTGTTATTTTGAAACACATTACATTTTATTAGAATAAAAGAAAAATATTTTTGGTGCCAATTTGAAGAACAATTTTTTTTCAATTTAACCCTTTATCTGTCATGAAAGGTTTAACTGAACACGCTGCTGGCCTACATAATATGTGGGCTTTGTTCTTCCTTTTATTCTCATGTGCAAGAATATAGTGCAATGTCCAACACAAAAGGATTGCTTTTGGACAGTTCTCGTGCTTCAAATATAACTAGAGATTGTTTTTACAACTTTTGAACCAAATTCTTTTCTCAATTGTGTGCGTTGTTCAGTTTTATGAACCACGCTGTACCAGTAGTCATGTGTCCAGTGCTTTTCATTGTGACTTTAATCAAGATTTAATCAAATTTGTTATCATGTTGAATATTCCAAAACCTCATCCTTAAAATTATTCCTATTCACTACGTAATTAAACATCCAGAATGACTAGATGGCAGTTTTTTTTTTTTTCAGAATGTAATTATATGATCAATAGTCAATATTTATGATGAATTTCCCTTTGGTTTTACACAGTGGGAAGATGCACCAAAGGAAAATAGATATCACCCAATAGAAAGCATGCACTGACCAATATTTTGTCCATGTTAATGTAGCAGGGCATGCCCAAGGTGTGTCCGATGCGTTACCAAGTATGCCAAGTGTCATTAAATTATATCGCGGAAGCGTAAACATAAATTTGACATCAAAATATAATTTCGCTTGATATTTTGTCCTTTCCAAGCTATTAGAGTGCTATCAGCTTGATATACAACCATCATGGGGGGCGTTTCATCAAGTGTCTTGTTGGTGATTTCTACCGACAAATTTGCTCTCAACCGATCAGATGCAAGGATTTCAGTAGCTTATAACAGTTATTGCAACGTGTCATTGATGATAAGCTTTATGAAACAGGGTCCAGGTATACTATATTCTTTAATGTGGTCCTTAATTATAGCGGATTGGACAAAAATAGCCTGGACTTGCCCTAAAATCGGTTTGATACTCACATTTGTATTTCCTCATATTCCTTCCTCTCTTCTCAGCCATGAGGTATTCTTGCAGCTCCGGGTCTCGCTTGAGGAACTCGATGTCGGCCTGGGTTTCGTCGTCATCGAACTCGACCTCGGCGAGGGCAGCGACGATGACGACGGCAATGAGAACGACGAAAAGAACCTTGGACATGTTGGTGTTGGTGATGCTGACGCGAAGAAACTGCAAGCTAATCTGAAGATAATATTCTATTTTAGTCTAGTGATATCTGTTTAATTGTATCCCCCGGCAGTATGCCGGAGGATACTTTGGATTCAGCAGCGTTTCGCCGCCGCCGCCGCCGCCGCCACCGCCGCCGCCGCGTCACATTCTTGTGTGCGCTCTAGCGGTCACATTTCTCGACGAATTTCTTTCAGACTTCCTGTGGACGTGTATCTTGGTAAAATCTGGACCCCTATAGTTTCTGGTGATGCTGCCCCCAGTGTTCCGTCTTTTATAGGGTAAAAGGCCATATTTTTGGGGATAGTTTGTGTGCGCTCTAGCGGTCACATTTCTCAACGGATTTTGTTCAAATTTTGTATGAAGGTGTCTCTTGGTAAAATCTGGAACCCTATAGATTTTGGTGATGCTGCCCCCAGTGTTCCGTCTTTTATAGGGTCAAAGGTCATATTTTGATAGATGTCTTGTGTGTACTCTTGTGTGCGCTCTGGCGGTCACATTTCTCAACGGATTTCGTTCAAATTTTGCATGAAGGTGTCTCTTGGTGTAATTTAAAAACCTATAGTGTTTGGTGATGCTGCCACCAGTGTTCCGTCTTTTATAGGGTCAAAGGTCATACTTCAGGGCATGGCGTGAGTGCACTCTGCAGGCCACATTTCTCAACGGATTTTGTTCAAATTTTGTATGGAGATGTATCTTGGTATATTCTACACATGTTTAATTTTTGGTGATGCTGCCCTCATTGTTCCGTCCTTTATAGGGTCAAAGGTCATTTTTCCATTTCTTGCACTCCTACTTCTGCATTTCTCGACGGATTTCGTTCAAATTTTGCATGAAGGTGTCCCTTGGTGTAATCTAAAAATCTGTACTTTTTGGTGATGCTGCCACCAGTGTCCCGTCTTTTATAGGGTCAAAGGTCATACTTCAAGGGATGGCGTGAGTTCACTCTGCAGGCCACATTTCTTGATGGATTTCTTTCAAATTTTGTATGGAGATGTATCTTGTTATAATCTACACATCTTTACTGTTTGGTGATGCTGCCCTCATTGTTCCGTCCTTTATAGGGTCAACGCTCATTTGTCCCTTTTGTGCACTCTTACTTCTGCATTTCTTGACGGATTTCATTCAAATTTTGTATGGAGATGTATCTTGGTATAATCTACACATATTTAATTTTTGGTGATGCTGCCCTCATTGTTCCGTCCTTTATATAGGGTCAAAGGTCATTTTTCCATTTCTTGCACTCTTACTTCTGCATTTCTTGACGGATTTCGTTCAAATTTTGCATGAAGGTGTCTCTTGGTGTAATCTAAAAACCTATAGTTTTTGGTGATGCTGCCACCAGTGTTCCGTCTTTTGTAGGGTCAAAGGTCATACTTCACGGCATGGCGTGAGTGCACTCTGCA
This sequence comes from Heliocidaris erythrogramma, assembly GCA_025617745.1. Classification (NCBI taxonomy): domain Eukaryota; kingdom Metazoa; phylum Echinodermata; class Echinoidea; order Camarodonta; family Echinometridae; genus Heliocidaris; species Heliocidaris erythrogramma. Next base: position 40,135,579 of record CM046859.1, on the reverse strand, counting down.
GACCACATTTCTTGATGGATTTCTTTCAAATTTTGTATGGAGATGTATCTTGGTATATCTCTCAACACATTTCTTTCAAATTTTATATGAAGATATGAAGATGTGTCTTAGTGAAACCTACACATCTAATTTCTACACTATCCTTTTGTTTGAGGGAGGGGATGGGGGAGGGTCTTTGTCCCTCCTTCAAATTGCTGCCAGTGCCGGGGGATACATTTAGCATTGCGCGGCCCCAGCAATGCACATTTCTAGTTTTCATTTTTTTTTGTACTTCTCTTCTTCTTCTTCTTCTTCCTTCTTCTTCTGCTTGTTTGTCTTCTTCTTTTTCTGCTTTTTACTTCTTCTTCTATTTTGGAGAGAGTCATTTCTGGTCAAGCAACCCCCTTTTTTTCTTCAAGTTGACGTTTACGGTTTTTAGGTTAAATGCAAATGTGCAATGTGTATTTTATACATACTCAACATGCAATTCAATTGACAGTAAAGTAATATGTTCAAAAGCAATAACTATTCCAAACATTTCTAAATATATGTCAGAACATTTCAGATTTTGCACAGGAGTTGCTCGCTATTTATTTCCTGCTATTCATTCAGTACAACTATACGATACGTGTACTCATAATAGAAGGCTACAAGACAAATGTAAAATGGATACTTTGATGAATTGTTATACTTACCAATGTGGGGCTTGAAACGATCTGGTGAAATCCAAGAGAGGATGCTCCTATTTATAACAATATTCCATCCTTAAAAGAATCTTCATCTTCTGTCAAAGTTGACGAGTAAAACCTCTTAATTTTTTGAGGATTAATTAAAACCAGACCTTCGTCGTAATCCGAGAGATCGTTATTGTTTCTCGAAAGAGAGACAGAGCGAAAAGTTCACTTCTAATTTTTTTTGTCCATGGCTGATAAGCGTTCAAGCTTGACTTGTATAAACCAGGGTAAAAATCTTGTTCTAATTGAAATTCAAGACCAGATGAATCGCAACAATTTCTGAACAAAAATTAAGTTTTTAGCATATTATACTTGAACCATTACAGTGACCATGACTCTTCTGGTAAAACCATCAACGAGTAATTTGTCTGTATCTGTGAAACTAAGCAATCGATCTTGTTGCTACTAAATTTATTAAAGTGATTAACCCTTCAAATTGCACACTTTTTGTAAATGGGTGAGGTAGTAAAAACAACAAACATAATTTAGGATAGCCACAAGGAGTATTTTACAAGGAGGTTGGTTTAGAGGTGTCGTGATATTGTGGTACACTCACATGACTTTCCATCCAGATGTTGTGGGTTCGAATTCCCCAGCCTGGTACTAATGTCCTTTGGCAAGGCATTAATATACTGTCATGACTCTGTTGGAGCGCCAGAAGCGTCACGGCGTGACCGACAATCAAACTAATATTTTATGCATGAGAAAATCTGTCCAAGCACGCGTAATCAAAAGACAATGAGGGAAAAAAAACTACTCACTCGCTTCGCTCACTCGCATATATCTGTGACTCAGTGTGCTTTGCTAATGACACTACAATGGATATGAAAATAAATCGAATTAAATGAAAAAAAGGTGCAAATTATGAACAAATGGGTGAAAGAACGACCTCCCCGCCCACACACACTTTCGACGGGCCTGAAAAGTGATTTCTTTTCTGGCTCACCATTAGCATGGATGTCCCCCCCCCCTTCTGAACATATGCCACTGCTACTACTACTATTACTACTACTACTACTATTTCTATTACTATTACTACTACTACTACTACTACTACTACTACATTAACTACTACTACTACTGCTGCTGCTGCTGCTACTACTCTACTACTACCACTACCACTACTAATACTACTACTATCACTACCCATTTTATAATTATTATTATCATCATTATTATCATTATGATCATTATTATTAGTATAGTAGTAGTAAAAGTAAATGTTATTGTTATCATTACTATTATATATTATTATTATCTCCATCATTATTATTATTATTATCATTAATATTATTATTATATTACTATTTCCGATCATAGGGGGAATCCTAACAATGCGGTTTATTCCGTCACAATAAAAATTGGGCGTTACGGGGAATTTTGACGGGCGTTACGGGGAATTTCAACAATAGGCCGAGATAAAAGGATTCCCCCTATGGCCAGGAATAGAGTTAGGCTATATATATCTTTATCATTATCATTCTTATTATTGTTGTTGTTGTTACTATTATCATTATCATTATCATCGTCATTATAATCATCACATTAATTCGTACAAGTTTAGACATGATTTTAGATACTGGGAATGAGGTCCTAACTTGAGGAATGTTTAATTTCATTTAATACTATACGTCTGTCTGTCTATCTCTCTCTCTCTCTCTCTCACAAACACACACTTTTCTCTTTGTCTTTTTTATTTCCTATTCTCAACACTCTTCAACCCATTCCCTCTCTCTCTCTCCTTTTATATTATTTTTTTCATAAAATATACATAGGTGGTTTTGTGCCTCTCTGTCTGAACATCACTATTTTACATGGGTTAATAAATTCATTTCATCCTTCTAGAGAGGCCTTCATCCTTTCCCATCTCTGCCTCTCTCTGTCTCTCGCTCTCTCTCTCTCTGTCTTGCTATAATTTGCTTTCTTTTTATTTCCCTCTCTCTCATTTTTGTCTCTTTTGCTGAAACCTTGTGCCTTGTGCTTTCTTCACACATTTCATTATCCCATTCAATTCTTCATTTCGTTTTGCAAAACTCTGTACATAATTCTTTCCTTCTTCTCACAATAGCATTTGCTCATCTCAACCGTTCTAGAATACTAGTACAAAAAAATAACAAAGTCGAAATGATATTTATTGCATCAGAATTAGTTTATTTCGTCTGACGACGTCGTAACCAATAATGATTCAAGTCTGCGGGATCTCTTGGTCATTTTTCCTTCAAAAATATAAGGATCTACGATGGATGGGAGATTCGTTCAGTGTTATCTAACTACAAATGACGCGAGGATTTTCTCGCCAATGATGATGTCATTGGGTGATACAGTCATAGCCAATACGAGGTCAGGTGATCAGTCACGTGAACGTTTACATATTCTCTCCACCAGCGATTCCTGGAATTTAAAAAAAACCGAGAGATAAATGATTGAAATTTTTTTCAACGATGGTAAGCTGTTTTCTTCAGTAAAGAGATGAATTCAATGCCATGAATAAGATTTCTTTAGGGCCTATAATATTATTAAACATCATATGTACACCACTTTCACGCTAAAGTAATATCTTCACTAAAATAGCAAGTCTGAATACTTAAAAAAAACTAGAAACCCAGTATTTGGGCAAGAGACGACAGCTCCCCCTTCTTGAGAAAAGTGTACCCGTATGCCCATGATTAAGGCAAAGAGGACGAAGATAGGACGTTTACCAATTTCATTACTAGTATCACTTCAACCATCATCTTGAATTGTGGATGTATAATGACAGCATATGCCTAGTTAGTTTTCTGTCGGTAAATCTGGGTTGGCTACCCCCCCCCCCCCCCCCTTCCCCATGCGGAAAAGAAGAACTCACCAGCGCAGAAGACGATCTTGCTAGTTCTCTTTTATAGGGTCAAAGGTCATATTTTGATAGATGTCTTGTGTGTACTCTTGTGTGCGCTCTGGCGGTCACATTTCTCAACGGATTTCGTTCAAATTTTGCATGAAGGTGTCTCTTGGTGTAATTTAAAAACCTATAGTGTTTGGTGATGCTGCCACCAGTGTTCCGTCTTTTATAGGGTCAAAGGTCATACTTCAGGGCATGGCGTGAGTGCACTCTGCAGGCCACATTTCTCAACGGATTTTGTTCAAATTTTGTATGGAGATGTATCTTGGTATAATCTACACATGTTTAATTTTTGGTGATGCTGCCCTCATTGTTCCGTCCTTTATAGGGTCAAAGGTCATTTTTCCATTTCTTGCACTCCTACTTCTGCATTTCTCGACGGATTTCGTTCAAATTTTGCATGAAGGTGTCCCTTGGTGTAATCTAAAAATCTGTACTTTTTGGTGATGCTGCCACCAGTGTCCCGTCTTTTATAGGGTCAAAGGTCATACTTCAAGGGATGGCGTGAGTTCACTCTGCAGGCCACATTTCTTGATGGATTTCTTTCAAATTTTGTATGGAGATGTATCTTGTTATAATCTACACATCTTTACTGTTTGGTGATGCTGCCCTCATTGTTCCGTCCTTTATAGGGTCAACGCTCATTTGTCCCTTTTGTGCACTCTTACTTCTGCATTTCTTGACGGATTTCATTCAAATTTTGTATGGAGATGTATCTTGGTATAATCTACACATACTTAATTTTTGGTGATGCTGCCCTCATTGTTCCGTCCTTTATATAGGGTCAAAGGTCATTTTTCCATTTCTTGCACTCTTACTTCTGCATTTCTTGACGGATTTCGTTCAAATTTTGCATGAAGGTGTCTCTTGGTGTAATCTAAAAACCTATAGTTTTTGGTGATGCTGCCACCAGTGTTCCGTCTTTTGTAGGGTCAAAGGTCATACTTCACGGCATGGCGTGAGTGCACTCTGCAGACCACATTTCTTGATGGATTTCTTTCAAATTTTGTATGGAGATGTATCTTGGTATATCTCTCAACACATTTCTTTCAAATTTTATATGAAGATATGAAGATGTGTCTTAGTGAAACCTACACATCTAATTTCTACACTATCCTTTTGTTTGAGGGAGGGGATGGGGGAGGGTCTTTGTCCCTCCTTCAAATTGCTGCCAGTGCCGGGGGATACATTTAGCATTGCGCGGCCTCAGCAATGCACATTTCTAGTTTTCATTTTTTTTTGTACTTCTCTTCTTCTTCTTCTTCTTCCTTCTTCTTCTGCTTGTTTGTCTTCTTCTTTTTCTGCTTTTTACTTCTTCTTCTATTTTGGAGAGAGTCATTTCTGGTCAAGCAACCCCCTTTTTTTCTTCAAGTTGACGTTTACGGTTTTTAGGTTAAATGCAAATGTGCAATGTGTATTTTATACATACTCAACATGCAATTCAATTGACAGTAAAGTAATATGTTCAAAAGCAATAACTATTCCAAACATTTCTAATTATATGTCAGAACATTTCAGATTTTGCACAGGAGTTGCTCGCTATTAATTTCCTGCTATTCATTCAGTACAACTATACGATACGTGTACTCATAATAGAAGGCTACAAGACAAATGTAAAATGGATACTTTGATGAATTGTTATACTTACCAATGTGGGGCTTGAAACGATCTGGTGAAATCCAAGAGAGGATGCTCCTATTTATAACAATATTCCATCCTTAAAAGAATCTTCATCTTCTGTCAAAGTTGACGAGTAAAACCTCTTAATTTTTTGAGGATTAATTAAAACCAGACCTTCGTCGTAATCCGAGAGATCGTTATTGTTTCTCGAAAGAGAGACAGAGCGAAAAGTTCACTTCTAATTTTTTTTTTGTCCATGGCTGATAAGCGTTCAAGCTTGACTTGTATAAACCAGGGTAAAAATCTTGTTCTAATTGAAATTCAAGACCAGATGAATCGCAACAATTTCTGAACAAAAATTAAGTTTTTAGCATATTATACTTGAACCATTACAGTGACCATGACTCTTCTGGTAAAACCATCAACGAGTAATTTGTCTGTATCTGTGAAACTAAGCAATCGATCTTGTTGCTACTAAATTTATTAAAGTGATTAACCCTTCAAATTGCACACTTTTTGTAAATGGGTGAGGTAGTAAAAACAACAAACATAATTTAGGATAGCCACAAGGAGTATTTTACAAGGAGGTTGGTTTAGAGGTGTCGTGATATTGTGGTACACTCACATGACTTTCCATCCAGATGTTGTGGGTTCGAATTCCCCAGCCTGGTACTAATGTCCTTTGGCAAGGCATTAATATACTGTCATGACTCTGTTGGAGCGCCAGAAGCGTCACGGCGTGACCGACAATCAAACTAATATTTTATGCATGAGAAAATCTGTCCAAGCACGCGTAATCAAAAGACAATGAGGGAAAAAAAACTACTCACTCGCTTCGCTCACTCGCATATATCTGTGACTCAGTGTGCTTTGCTAATGACACTACAATGGATATGAAAATAAATCGAATTAAATGAAAAAAAGGTGCAAATTATGAACAAATGGGTGAAAGAACGACCTCCCCGCCCACACACACTTTCGACGGGCCTGAAAAGTGATTTCTTTTCTGGCTCACCATTAGCATGGATGTCCCCCCCCCCCCCCCCTTCTGAACATATGCCACTGCTACTACTACTACTACTACTACTACTACTATTACTATTACTATTACTACTACTACTACTACTACTACTACTACATTAACTACTACTACTACTGCTGCTGCTGCTGCTACTACTCTACTACTACCACTACCACTACTAATACTACTACTATCACTACCCATTTTATAATTATTATTATCATCATTATTATCATTATGATCATTATTATTAGTATAGTAGTAGTAAAAGTAAATGTTATTGTTATCATTACTATTATATATTATTATTATCTCCATCATTATTATTATTATTATCATTATTATTATTATTATATTACTATTTCCGATCATAGGGGGAATCCTAACAATGCGGTTTATTCCGTCACAATAAAAATTGGGCGTTACGGGGAATTTTGACGGGCGTTACGGGGAATTTCAACAATAGGCCGAGATAAAAGGATTCCCCCTATGGCCAGGAATAGAGTTAGGCTATATATATCTTTATCATTATCATTCTTATTATTGTTGTTGTTGTTACTATTATCATTATCATTATCATCGTCATTATAATCATCACATTAATTCGTACAAGTTTAGACATGATTTTAGATACTGGGAATGAGGTCCTAACTTGAGGAATGTTTAATTTCATTTAATACTATACGTCTGTCTGTCTATCTCTCTCTCTCTCTCTCTCTCTCACAAACACACACTTTTCTCTTTGTCTTTTTTATTTCCTATTCTCAACACTCTTCAACCCATTCCCTCTCTCTCTCTCCTTTTATATTATTTTTTTCATAAAATATACATAGGTGGTTTTGTGCCTCTCTGTCTGAACATCACTATTTTACATGGGTTAATAAATTCATTTCATCCTTCTAGAGAGGCCTTCATCCTTTCCCATCTCTGCCTCTCTCTGTCTCTCGCTCTCTCTCTCTCTGTCTTGCTATAATTTGCTTTCTTTTTATTTCCCTCTCTCTCATTTTTGTCTCTTTTGCTGAAACCTTGTGCCTTGTGCTTTCTTCACACATTTCATTATCCCATTCAATTCTTCATTTCGTTTTGCAAAACTCTGTACATAATTCTTTCCTTCTTCTCACAATAGCATTTGCTCATCTCAACCGTTCTAGAATACTAGTACAAAAAAATAACAAAGTCGAAATGATATTTATTGCATCAGAATTAGTTTATTTCGTCTGACGACGTCGTAACCAATAATGATTCAAGTCTGCGGGATCTCTTGGTCATTTTTCCTTCAAAAATATAAGGATCTACGATGGATGGGAGATTCGTTCAGTGTTATCTAACTACAAATGACGCGAGGATTTTCTCGCCAATGATGATGTCATTGGGTGATACAGTCATAGCCAATACGAGGTCAGGTGATCAGTCACGTGAACGTTTACATATTCTCTCCACCAGCGATTCCTGGAATTTAAAAAAAACCGAGAGATAAATGATTGAAATTTTTTTCAACGATGGTAAGCTGTTTTCTTCAGTAAAGAGATGAATTCAATGCCATGAATAAGATTTCTTTAGGGCCTATAATATTATTAAACATCATATGTACACCACTTTCACGCTAAAGTAATATCTTCACTAAAATAGCAAGTCTGAATACTTAAAAAAAACTAGAAACCCAGTATTTGGGCAAGAGACGACAGCTCCCCCTTCTTGAGAAAAGTGTACCCGTATGCCCATGATTAAGGCAAAGAGGACGAAGATAGGACGTTTACCAATTTCATTACTAGTATCACTTCAACCATTATCTTGAATTGTGGATGTATAATGACAGCATATGCCTAGTTAGTTTTCTGTCGGTAAATCTGGGTTGGCTACCCCCCCCCCCCCCTTCCCCATGCGGAAAAGAAGAACTCACCAGCGCAGAAGACGATCTTGCTAGTTCTCCTTGAGCACCTGCAGTCCTGCTCGAACATGTTGCAGTCTATGAAGCAGAGAATGTAACAATGATAGGGTACATGAGTTTCTACTGCATTGGCGTATTTCTGGGGTCACAGCCTTCAAACTGTGACCCTTTTTATTTTTTTTTATTAGAAAAGAATGTGCAAATGTGATGACCTTTTATTTTGGGGGTTTTTTCTGGGTTTTTTTTTGTTGTTGTTGTTTGTTTGGTTTGCTTGTCAGAATGTATTTCATGATAATCAACGGTTGTCACACATAAGATACATCGTTTACTTTTACAATACAGGCATGAAAACGTTTTGGGGTTCTTTTCCAGATGCAACATCTTATTGAAGAAAAAAAAATGTTCATAGAAACATTACAGTAAAATATTGACATTCATCATGTGTCGTAGGTCAAAGAAAAGAAAAATATCTCACTGTTCACCTTGAATAACTAATTGAGAAATAGTGAGAAATATGGAGACTACGGCATGAACACTACTCAACTTTATCTATGAATCCCAAATATTTTCTGTGGTTGGTAAGTGAGTTCGAGATTACTTAGACTTGTATTTCTACATGTTCCTTCCCCTCTTCTCGGCCAGCAGGCATTCCTGCATCTTTTGGGTCAATAGTCATTAATTAATTTCTACTGTATTACTAGTAAACCACGCAAATTTTTTTCGCCAGACTTTACAAATTCGCACATGTGGGGAGGGGGGGGGGGGGGGGGGGGGGGGGTTATGAGGGTCCAGTTTCCCTCCATTATTCCCTGACATGCAATTGATGTTGCCATTTCGAGGCCAAATGTTAGTTGGTTTGGTGGAAGCTATACGGGTGGTTATCGACCAGTTGTTGGAGGTTGTGGAAACAAGATCCATGCATCTCAAATTGATACAAAATGTTCATAATTATTTCGAGAATAATTGGATCCAATAAGATGTATCTTGTACAGCGGAGGTCAGCATTAGAGTATAATCCTACATTTGTATATTTCATGGCTGCATAGCATGTACTCTTTCCTGACGAATTTACCATCTGCAAGTTAGCCCTCATGTTCAGCTCCTCCTCTTTCATGTTTATAATAATAATATTCCGTTCTTGTATAGCGCATATCACATTTTGATATAACGTCTCTATGGGCTTCCAAAGGACTTTGGAAATTACCCTGGCTTTAGCTCGGGCAACCGTAGCGCTCAGTGCATTCAAGGAATAAATCCTACCAGGTACCCACTTACTACACCTGGATCGAGTGTGGCAAATGTAGATTAATGTCTTGCCAAAGAACGTTGGTACTGCCGAAGGGATTCGAAACCCGTACCTTGTGGTTCATAGTCCGGAGACTTTATCCACAATATCTTACTTAAATGTATACTTTAATGATACTTAAAGCCAAACCAAAATATACGGCCTCTCTCATCTTTTGAATATTACCCTCATTATTACTTTTTTTTAAATTTCTCTCTCTCTCTCTTTCCCTCTCGTTACCAAGTATGCCAAGTGTCATTAAATCATATCGCGGAAGCGTAAACATAAATTTGACATCAAAATATAATTTCGCTTGATATTTTGTCCTTTCCAAGCTATTAGAGTGCTATCAGCTTGATACAACCATCATGGGGCGTTTCATCAAGCGTCTTGGTGATTTTTACCGACAAATTTGCTCTCAACCAATCAGATGCAAAGATTTCAGTAGCTTATAACTGTTATTGCAACGTGTCATTGGTTTTATGAAACAGGGCCCAGGTATACTATATTCTTTAATGTGGTCCTTAATTAGCGGATTGGACAAAAATAGCCTGGACTTGCCCTAAAATCGGTTTGATACTCACATTTGTATTTCCTCATATTCCTTCCTCTCTTCTCAGCCATGAGGTATTCTTGCAGCTCCGGGTCTCGCTTGAGGAACTCGATGTCGGCCTGGGTTTCGTCGTCATCGAACTGGACCTCGGCGAGGGCAGCGACGATGACGACGGCAATGAGGACGACGAAAAGAACCTTGAACATGTTGGTGTTGGTGATGCTGACGCGGAGAAACTGAAAGCTAATCTGAAGATAATATTCTATTTTAGTATAGTGATATCTGTTTAATTTTCTGTTTTTTTGTACTTCTTTTCTTCTTCTTCTTCTTCTTCTTCTTCTTCCGTCTTCTTCTCTTTTTTTGTCTTCTTCTTTTTCTTCTTTTAACTTCTTCTATTTTGGAGAGAGTCATTTCTGGTCAAGCAACCCCCTTTTTTTCTTCAAGTTGACGTTTACGGTTTTTAGGTTAAATGCAAATGTGCAATGTGTATTTTATACATACTCAACATGCAATTCAATTGACAGTAAAGTAATATGTTCAAAAGCAATAACTATTCCAAACATTTCTAAATATATGTCAGAACATTTCAGATTTTGCACAGGAGTTGCTCGCTATTTATTTCCTGCTATTCATTCAGTACAGCTATACGATACGTGTACTCATAATAGAAGGCTACAAGACAAATGTAAAATGGATACTTTCAACAAATATACGTTGTCAAGAAAAATTCTCATATGCCTTAAATTAAACGTAATGAATGCATAGAATCATCAATACAAAATAAAGAAATGAATTAATAAACAAAACATTATGAGCTATTTTATACTGTACATACTTTGCTTTTAAACTCTCTATGGGTAACCAAAGTGTTTTTGCCAGTACACTTGCCCGAATCACGCTTCAGTATAAAAACATCAATGAAATGTGCATTTCAGTGAGCAAAATTCTGCCAGAAACCCATTAACTACACCTGGATTGAGAGGGGCAAATGTAGATTAGTGGCTTGCCAATAAACCATGCTGGAGGCTCGAACTCTAGTCCTTCGCATCTGTAGACAGGTTTGTCAACTACTCGATTGTGATGCTAATACACTTATTATTCCTATGTATATATACAATATAATCATATTTTAAACGATATTACTAGTTACTAATGATAAAATATCAAATCGCAATGAATTGCTATACTTACCAATGTGGGGCTTGAAATGCGATCTGGTGAAACCCAAGAGAGGATGCTCCTATTTATAACGATATTCCATTCTTAACCCTTTGGAGACGACGGGCTTCTACAGAAGCCGAGCGAGGTGCTCAGTCTGTGACGGAGGGCTTCTACAGAAGCCGAGATTTATGCCTAATATGTTGACAAAGTTTTCCAGCTAACTATCCGCTCTTATGCGCTAAAATTCTTAGTAGTATTATGTAGATATATTCATTCACAATACCCGTTAAAAAAATATGAGGTTACGTGGAGAAAAATTGAGAAAAATAGGATTTCGTTTCAACTTTACCCGAAATTCTTGTTTGGGATCGTAAATCTTGTATACATACAGACGTACGCGTACGCGTCCGCTTCGATCATGTTGGTTATTTCCATAGTCTAGAGCTCCGATCACGTGATATCATAGCGTTCAAAGCGCCGATCGATTCTTGACAAAAAGCTACGAATGTATGACATTTGCTCCGGCGGCAATTGCTCCTGCGACAAATGCTCCTAAAAATACGACAATTGCTCCGCGACAATTGCTCCGCGATAATTGCTCCTGCGACAATTGCTCCGTCGACATTTGCTCCTGCGATAATTGCTCCGGCGACATTTGCTCCTGCGACAATTGCTCCGACGACATTTGCTCCTGCGACAATTGCTCCGTCGACATTTGCTCCTGCGACAATTGCTCCGTCGACATTTGCTCCGATCGAGCGACAATTGCTCCGCGACAACTGCTCCGTCGCTAGAAAAGCATATATGCGACAATTGTTCCTGCGACAATTGCTCCGTCGACATTTGCTCCGATCGAGCGACAATTGCTCCGTCGATAAAATGAATATATGAGACAATTGCGACAATTGTTTCTGCAACAATTGTTTTGTCGACATTTGCTCCGATCGAGCGACAATTACCTACTCCGCGACAACTGCTCCGTCGATAATAATGAATATATGCGACAATTGCTCCGCCGATAAAAATGAATATGCGACAATTGCTCCGCGACAATAAACTCAGTAAATAGAAATAAATATTTGCTCCTCGACAATTGCTCCGTCGACATTTGCTCCGGCGACATTAGCTCCGGCGGAAAGCACTCGATCCGCCGACATTTGTTTCATTCGATCGACAATTCCTTCGCGACATTAGCTCCGTCAAATAAAATGAATATGTGACAATATCATTGCTCCGCAACAATTGCTCATGCGACAACTTGTCCGCCGACATCTGTTCCGTCGGCCGTCGTTAATGCTTATGTATGTGACAATTGCTCCAACGACAACCTTATATAAAATCCTCATCAAAAGCAAACACAACGAATTCAGAACAATAGCTGTTGTTGGTGTTTCGGGATTTGGAAATAAACCTTTTTAAAGATTTTTTCTACCACTTTCCCTTGTGATTTTGCCTATACCTATTAATTATTCATCTATATGTTTTATTATTTTGTTCCCCCCCCCCTCTCTCTCTCTCTCTCTCTCTCTTTCTTTATCTTGGGCATTTTTAACACAACTGAGTAAATGATGGCGAACATTTATTTCTAAATTATAGCCATTCTATCTACTAGTCATGACACTTGCTGGTGGGGAAAACAAGCCAGTCCTGTATGTGGGTTGTTGCGAATTGCTAAAGTTCATAGGTTCAATTTAATATTGTAATAGTGAGGGGAAGGGAATATACGCCCAAAATATGGGGAATTGGTGGAATTAAGTGTTCGCTCCCGGGCCTCCCGCCACGTGGAGCTTGCATAATGCATCGCAAACAAAACAAATTGACATATACATGTATTATACTTATTAATATGGCAGTACTCTATCAAACAGAAAATATCATAATAATACCTCTAGCTCCCTGACTCCCCGATGCAGAACTGCATGGTTTAAATATATATATATATATAAACAAAAATAATACAAACGTGAAAGATAGAATAATTTATACCAGTAATACAAAAGTACGACAATCATTCTGGGTTGCCAAGTTCAACTTTTTAAACTGGTCAAGCGGGGTATTAAGTGTTCGCTCCCAGGTCTCCCTCAGCGTGGAGCTGACAAACGCCTTGCAAACAAAAACAAACAAATATTGACTAAACTGTACAGCTTTCTTTTTCTCTCTCTAAGCTGGTCATAATTATGCCTGGAACCAGCTCCCCGGCTCCTGCCGCGCTGAGCTGGTGTCGGCTTATTAAGAACAAAACTATAAAAAAAAAACACACACACAGAAACAAGAATCAGAGCAAACGTCAAACGTATGGCAGTGAAAGGAAATATATAAACCAATAAGCCAATAAGCAGTTAGAGGTACGGTAGTAATTGTCTCGACATACATGTATTTCGAGATATTCGAGATATCTCGAGGCAATGATATTGTCGCATATTCATTTTCTTCGACGGAGCTAATGTCGCGGAGGAATTGTCGCTCAAATGGAACAAATGTCGGCGGAGCAATTGTCGCATTTCTATCGACGGAGCAGTCAGTTGTCGCGGAGCATTTGTCGCTCGATCGGAGCAAATGTTGACGGAGCAATTGTCGCAGGAGCAATTGTCGCATATAAGCATTTCTGTCGACGGAGCCGTTGTCGCTCGATCGGAGCAAATGTCGACGGAGCAATTGTCGCAGGAGCAAATGTCGCCGGAGCAATTATCGCAGGAGCAAATGTCGACGGAGCAATTGTCGCAGGAGCAATTATCGCGGAGCAATTGTCGCGGAGCAATTGTCGTATTTTTAGGAGCATTTGTCGCAGGAGCAATTGCCGCCGGAGCAAATGTCGGTTCCCCAGAGCTACAGCTACGTTATGTGCGTATTCACTACATTTACACTCCCGACTTCGATCCTGACGTTGTTTACTTATTTATTTTTTATCTAAGGCATTTTTCATCAACTGATTTGAAATAAGCACATGATTTGTTGTTTCTCGTAGGAATTAAATTGCTGTGCACCCATCAACTATACAACCTTTGATTGGTTGTTTATTGATTTTTTAAAATGTATTTATATTTTAATGTTTTTAGGAAAGTGTGTACTAGATGAGAGCTATGGAAGATAGAGCCAGAGAGAGAGAGAGAGCCCCTCCGCCTCCAATCCATCCCGGTCAATGACAAGAAATTGCCTCCCTGTTCCAAACATCATGTGCTTTGATAACTTGACGTTGCTCCTTATAATCCAAGTTCATAAGATAAAATAAAAGGAGCTTGCTCAAGGATTATATCAATTAAAATTGGCCAATTCAGCCCTTCATTCATGAATGAACCATTCTACTCTTTTCCGAAATCCAAGTTCATAAAATAAAATAAAATAAAATAAAAGGAGCTTGGTCAAGGATTATATCAATTGAAATTGGCAAATTCAGCGCTTCATTCATGAATTTCAATGAACCTTTTCAAAATGAAACGCTTTCTCAGTTCCGTGGACTACTAACAAGGATTAGCATTTTGAAAGAAGAGGAAGTATACGTAGGTCGACCTACTGAATACATGTATACAAGAATGAACTGTAAACAGGCGCTGCCACCCTATCAATATGATAAAACTACAACCCCAAGAATTACGGGAACCCAATTATTAATGCTCATTTTGAAATTCACAGTACAGCCCGTTAAATGGTTATCCTGATGACTGGGATTTGTGTCAAAAGGATAACCATAATATTGCATACTTTGAAAGCTTTAATTTCATGTATCTTTATTTTATTCCCGATTCCGTCATCTGCTGTAAAAAAAATACTACTACTACTACTAATAATAATAAGGGGGAAGGCGGGCTGTTATTGCAGATATTGCAACATCACTATAAAGATATATTGATTTGGTAATTAACTTGGCTGTAAGCCTACATTACAATAAACTTAAAACTCACACGTTTTCTTTTTCTAACATAAATGTGTTTATTAACCGTCCTGACATGATATATTGTCATCATCAATTTCTTGTCACGGCCAGGGAAGGGGGGGGGGGGGGGGACTAGAAATTACCATCATTGATTGCTATACTATCGGGATCGCCGATCGTCATTGTTGTCATTGCCCCCCCCCCCCCATCGCTGTTATTTTTTAAAAACATATTTCTTTATCGTTTTAGTTTGTTTATGATTCTTGTCATTATCCAACTCAACTCTTGTCTTTCTGTTTCAATATTTTCCTCGAAACATACAATTACTACACTCTCGATATCATGCTCCTTTCTGATGTTCTCTTTATTTTCAAATCGATCAAACTCTGATAAATAGCCACATCCTTTTATAATAAAAATTGCATGCAATGGGGAAATAAAACGCACTGAAACAAAGTTTTAATTGCACGAACTTCCTGACGAGTTCAGAGAGAGAGAGAGAGCAGGCGGCATTGAGATGTGATAAAGTATTATTTTGTTCCACTCACTGTCATTCATTTAGCTTTTTCCCATTACAAACAAAACAAATCACATATGTGTACATGATTTTAATAAATTGTTTTATTGATAAAACAACTACATATGGAAAAAAGCGTTGAAAGAGAGATGGATAGATGGAGAAATAAACGAATAAAGCGGGAGAAATAAAACAAATAGTTATGACAAATCATGAGAAATGTATTGGAAAGTAAATAGGATTATTTTTGTCTTATTGAATAAATAATGTTCATCTGAAAAAACAGTTCCCTGATACATGTGATATAGAAAGCATTTAGAGTGATAATGTCACAATGCTGGTGAGAATACGACTACAAAATGAGTCGGAAACACGTGTAAAATGCAGGGCGCAATGCATGACTTGGCAGAAAATCGCCCGAGCATTAGCAGACGACAATGGGGACCAATGAATGGGGTATCGATCGAACCAAGGAGTTATCACAGACCTTGATCTAACCGCGTGTGCGACGGCGTTTACGCAATTTGTATTGTAAGTGTACTGAAAAGGAAGGAAGCGAAGCTTCAACAAAATAAGACGGCTTTTCCCCTGTAAAATAACAAACCTTAATTTTTGTTTCGATAAACAAAACTTATATTTTTAGAAGGAGAAAAGTCTGAACTTTCATGTTTACATTTACTAAAAATACGAAAATGACCCAGTGAGGTACAATGAGCAATCAAAGTAGAAAGCACCTCCAAATTTTCCATTACCGGCAATGTAACCAAAATCGCTCCGTCACAGGGAGAACAATCGCTGTGCGCGGGCTCGCACTCAAAGGGTTAAAGGCGGTCCATCGTCGGTTTCAATGGAGAAAAATCTGTGTTTGCTGATGCTGCAAAATAGTTCTTGCCCATACGAAACTAGGTCTAGTCGAAAGTATATTGAGGATCAGCGAAATGTTCTTCTCCTCGGCAAAAATCCGCATAGATCGCTGTGATATGTGTAAGTTGTACCTTTGGTTGTATTAATAGCGAACGCTTAATGTTTTGTATCCTGCAATCTGCTGTGTGTATTTCTGACGCCGTACCATGGCATAGACGTATTTTATAGAACAAAGCAATTTCATCTTTATTATGGATGACACTTTCAGTATTTCGGAGTTAGCGACAGATACCTCAATTCTAAATGTGGAGGAAGATTTGGAGCCGACTGCCTGTAAATGCTCAGAAGCTGCTGGTACAAAACGGCCAGACGGATGTGCCCTTGCAAAGAGTGCCGGTGTAGCGGCAGATACGGGGATCGGCAGATACCGTTCTAAAAATGGCCAAGAACACTATCTGCCCGGCGGATCGTGTTCCAACCCCGGCAGATACCGTACCTATTTCTCTTCGGCAGATATCGTTCTTGCTATCGTTTCTCTGTACGTAGTACCTATGCGTAGTACCAAAGAGTTTAATTGCAAAGAGTGCTCAGTCCCGAAATAAAGCACGCGTATATATTGTGGTACATGTCCATCGGTCTAGAGGTTTGTATTTTTTATTTTCTTTATTTTTTTCTTCTTTTTCTTTTGGTGAAGCCGTAACTAAAGGGCATAATCTTGATATTGAGGGGATAAAGGCATGGGCGGATCCAGGGGCTAAAGCGGCCGTGCCCCCCTTTAAAATCTAAGTGGCATGCCTTAACTACACAATAAAATAATTGCGGGGGTGCCCTCTTTTTTTGGGGGGAGGGGGTGGTGGGGGATTGCAAGGGAGGAGTTATTGCAAGGGAGAGGTCACAACCATATATAAGGGGATACTTTCCCCCAATATTTAAACTTTTTTTTGGGGGGGGGGGGTACTGCGCTGAAGTGACAGATAAAAATTAAATTAAAAGGGGGTCCAACTGAAAAGCAAAGCCAAAAAAAAAGGCGGGGGTGCCCTCAGGAAAAAAAAGAGGGGTTGAGCAAAATAACAGAATAAAGATGAAAGGTAGAATACACTCAAGGAATCTCATTGTAATGACAATGCTGAAAAAATACAATGATTTAAGAAAGAAAACTTTTTTTTTTTTTTAATTTTTGGAGGGGGGGGGGGTACGCCCACGAATAAATCAATCAATAATATATGAATACATGTACTTTTCACCCCCCCCCCCCCCCATGGCACCACCAGTACATAGTGTGCTTTAAAATGTCACACCCTTGGTTAGATTAGAAATGCTCACTGCATTACTTTTGTTGTACAGCAATTTACAATGTAGTTGGGTCCCACCCCCCCCCCCCCCCCCCCCCAAGGGATTTTCACGAGTAGATATGGAACAACAGTCCTCAATATCGAGGCCCCGCTGCTGTGTTCTGTGGCTTGAAATTTCGTAGCACGGGGCGTCGATAACGATTATAACTAGTATGGTCGTGAAACAGGCCCCATTTGGGCACTGTAGGACATGCAGCGGGACCTGGATCACGAGTATAACTAGTGAGCTGGCTGAAGTTAGAACCCTAATACAAAGGTATGATCGATTACACTTGCAAACTAGCGGGTCCTGTATCACGAGTATGCCCGATATCTGACGGGAATGCCGAGAAAAGTTATTTTAAAAATAATAAAATGCTATCTTTATTTTTCTATTAAATTGGAATATTTCACTTGATATGATTTATGGAAATTATAGGGATTATAGACCTGTAATGTAATTTTTTTTAGCCTTCTTCTATTAACAGTCAAGACAGAAAAGGCTTTAATAAAATGAGATTGTGTGCGAGCAATTCATTATTTAAATATAAAGATTGAATTAAGAGTGGCGTATCCCAGATTATCTTATTTTTATTGGTAGCGTATCCAGGAATGCACGTGCCCCTACGTGCCAGCCAAAACCAAATCTGACATAATTAATTATCTTAGTTACACATCGAATGAAAGAAAATGTGTACCCCCCCCCCCCCCCCCCCCCCCCCCCCATTGGAGAAAGCTGGATCCACCCTTGGTTAAAAATGACCATAATGGGTCCGTCCGTATCCCCCGAGATTTACAACTGGGCGTTGTGGCGTGCGCCTGTAAACCAAGCTGACGGGGCAGTTACAAATTCATTCATTCATTTTCGCCAGTGCCACCAATTAGACACGCGAGTGCCTCGTACAAATCTGCCAATATACAATACACCTTATCTGCAGCGCCGTGGAACCAAATCCGGCGGGGAACTAAATCTGCAAACGTCAAACCCGGCAGATAAGGTTCCGAGGTAGAACGATATCTGCCGTTAGGAACGATACCTGCCGGCGGATACGGTATCTGCCGGAGAACCGTATGTGCCGCTACACCGGCCATCCACACTGCGACTGCGGTGTTCCTGCGGGAAACGTCGCCCGTGCACCAACCGGGAACCCGATGGCGATGGCGATGAATCAAGTGTGAGTAGATCATTATAGCATCATATTTATCCGAACCAAGGTCTATGCAACCATTTCGATCATTTTTCTTGCGATTTGTCATTCTGTAATTTACTAATAACTAAGACTAAAGAGAAATAGAACTATATAGGCAGATAGTGTTAATGTGAGTTACAATCTATGTCACACTCACAGCCAGGTCTGAGATAGTGTGTTTGCAAGAATCTTCATTAATCAAATTGAAGGAAAAAGGAGGAGGATAAGAAGAAGAATCTATTTATGAATGAAGGTATGCCAAGATGTAATTAGAATCAACACCAGACATGTCAATTGGTGATTGGCGATCTGGCTTAAACTTTGTGAGCTGTGAAGAATTCCCCCACCCCCCTGTAAAAAAAAAAATTAAAAAAAACTGAAGTGAAGGGCTTTTGTAAGTCAGAGTCACAGTATGTGTTGTTGTTGTTATTTAGGTTGATGGCGCTATCCACCGAATACGATGATTTCCACCGGGCTTGGTGTGGAAGGGCGTCTTGCCCTCTCCCTGTAAAGCTCTTTACGTTTTGTGATTCAGATACTTGCACTGTGTGTGAGATAAGACTTACCTGACCCTGTTATTGGCGTAGTGCAAGGTTCATAAGGATTAATACGTTTGTTATTTTGATATAATCTGTTCCAGTTAAAACTGACTTAATGATGGATTTGATTGTTAATTCCTAGTTAGAGCTAATGATGTGTCTGTGGTGCATTCAGTTGCTAATTTAAAAAATTTCTTTCGACATTTTCCTCATCGACATCTCGTTCAATTTATAACTGACCTGAAGCAACAAAACAGACAGAACACGATAATAGTCGTAAAATCTACACCTACTAAACCAGAGTTAATACCATTTTCCTACAGTTTACTTGTTAAATCCTAATATGTAAGTATGCATATATATACAAATGACATACAATAATACAAAATACAAAATTGCATTAAAAAGGCTAAAATAGCTGTATAATTCTCTTCTTTCCCAAATAATTCATTTAGGTTAGGGTTCCTAACCTTCAGTCTACGATACAAGCGATTCCTTTGTCTTTCATATTTAAGGCATGATAACATAAAATGCTCTATAGCTTCAAAATTGTGACAATTATCGCAAAGACCTGTATCGTGTTTTAATCAAATAATTGTAGTAATTGAGTCTGCATTTACCAAGACGAAATAGATGCAAAATCCTTTCATCTTTCCTGCAAGACCTTTTATTGTACATGTGTATATCACCTCGTGCTGTATGCTGTAAAGATGTCTTCCTTTCTCTGTAGATTCCCATAACTTCTGCCATTCCTTGTTATAAAAATCTAACATTTCACTCAAATATTCTTGTTTATTTTTATTGACAAATATATCTATGTTGTTTTTTGTAGCCGCTTGTTTAGCTAGAGAATCTGCTTCCTCATTGCCTGTTAGGCCACAATGTGCTGGGACCGGTTCTAGGACTCCTACCCCCTGGACAACCACCCCCGGATAACCACCCCTAGGATAACCACCCTCTAGGACAACTACCCCCTAGGACAACTACCCCCTAGGACAACTACACCCTAGGACAACCACCCTCTAGGACAACTACCCCCTAGGACAACTACACCCTAGGACAACTACACCCTAGGACAACCACCCTCTAGGACAACTACCCCCTAGGACAAGTACCCCCTAGGACAACTACCCCGGACAACTACCCCCTGGACAACTACCCCCCGGACAACTACCCCCTGGCAAACAAACATTGACAACCCCCAACATACGTCCACCTAAATGTTAAATAGATAGGCCCATCGGTTTTACAGTCTTCGAAGTTATTTATTTATTTATTTATTTATTCCTGCATGAATCACATTAATCAGTTTCATACATACAAACTTTGAAAATAGAAACACACAGAGGTCTGGCAATATAAGCTGGACGCTTGAATTGTTGCCATACCTAAGATCTTACATATTTCATACATTCTTAAAAGTAAACATAGATTAATAGATTAAATACAAAAAAGTGCAAATATAATAGTAATAATACACTATATACAGATACAAATACAGATAAAGAATAAGACTGAAATCTCTACAGTACGTTCTAGAGCAGGAAAAATGAAGCAGACATGATAAAAGGTGCAGTCCATCCATACTGAAGGAGAAACAGAGATAAAAGAGAGAGAGAAGAAAACGTAAGAGAAGCAAGAGAGAGGGGGAGGGAGAGAGAGACAGAGAGGGGGGGGGTGGGTGGTGGGAAGATGCCCTAATTAACAATACCACTGCGCATAATTACATATCATGGCAAATTATACATGTATACATATTATATAGAATATACACAATCATAGTACACGCTATGTTCAGGGGAATTAACAACCAACTAATAGAACAAATATCTTAAATTAAAATGTTTGCAATGAGCATGCGCTTGACTGCATTTTTAAGAGTAAATTGTAGGCAATTTACGTGTTTCAATTAGTAAAGAATTCCAAACGTCTGGACCAGTATGTCTCACTGATTTATGTGCAAATACTGTACGTGGATTAAACAAGTGCAAGTTTGCCGCTTGTCTCGTGGAATAAGAGTGAATAGCATTGTTTTTCGTGAACATGGAAGAAAACGAGGGAGGTAAAACATTAGTACTATAACGATACATTAATAAAGAGGTTTGAAGAAAATTAATTTCACCGACTTTAAGGCATTTAAACCTAGCAAGCAGGGGATCTGTGTGTTCACGATAACCAACCCCAGAACAAATTCTTAAAGCTTTTTTTTTGTAACAGATGAATGTCACTTGTTACACTCTTTGACACTGCCCATAGAATATGGCAGTGCCTCCCCCCCCCCCCCCCCCCCCCCCCCCCATTTACTTGAGCACCATGCCGAGCGGCCACGGGCGAAGTCAAAGACAATGCTGAAAGAAACCAGTTGGAAAATATTAGCACGATAAAAACTACTTTCCTAAAATCAACTGAAGGCAATTTCAATAACCCTGTCTATTGTCATGTTAGAGGCCTTGGTTATCTTCCCCCTTCCTCTGTAAAGATTGGGAATCGTCGGTCATTAATGATTAACGATCTTGCATGTATAAACATATTGCTTAGAAAACAATCATTTTTCTTCTTTTTGATAGGATGCAAATTTGTGGTTATTTGCTTTATAGTTAACTTTTCTCAATGAGGTTGACAAGATAAAATATTCTGTTCTGTTTGATAAGATTCATTTTGGATTAGAACAAATTGGTACAACTCACTGTTTAAGTGTATGAGTCGTTGTACTTTCAACTTCACATAACTTTTCCTCTCACGTGAAACTGAATATAATTTTGATATGACCAGATTTCATCTGTGAAATTACTTCCAAGCAAAACAACAAATGTTTTGGCTAGCATCCGATTCTTGGTTTTCCCGTATATATACAACAAATGGTTATAATGCTGTTCTATGACTATACATGCATTATGAACAATAAACTTCTTAGACTACATTAAACTACATGTCTTCAGCGTTCTTCATATCTTCTGTCTTCTCTCTTCTTAGCTTTGAGAGTTCATTTTCAATCTTCAAACATATATCTCGCTGGTTTCCGAATGTTGCGACCGGATCTGGTTGTAGTTTGTGAGTTTGTCGCTGGGTTTTGAGTTTGATTGATCTGAGTCTCTGATGATGAAGTCGCTTGGTGTCGTGGTGTATCTGGTTGGGTGGACGTGGTGTTGTCTTCGTCGAACCTTACACGCTTTGGAGTTTGGTATGTTGATGGAATCTCTCTCAGGTGAGATCGGTTCCGTCTCAGGATTCCTCCGTTGGGTGTCGATACTTCATACGACCGAGGTTCTTCGCAGATTTTGGATACTTTGGCTGGTATCCAAGTATGATCTTTGGGGTGTAGGACTCTGACTGGCTGTCCTACATGGAGTGGTGGAAGATCTGAACCTGCATGTCGATCATGCGTTTCCTTCATCTTGTTTTGACGATTCAAGAGATGATCAGTGATGGTGGATTCTCTTGAAAGATGATGACTTGGGAGTGTTGTTCTGATCGGTCTTCCGAACAACATCTCTGCAGGTGATTTCATGTGGCTGTCCACAGGTGTTGCTCTCAGATGCAACATAGCCAGTTGACTGTCTTGGCCAGTTTGCGAGCACTTTGTCAATAGGTTCTTGACAGTACGAACCATTCTCTCAGCTAGTCCGTTGGATCTTGGATAGTGCGGAGAAGAGGTGGTGTGTTTAATGGACCACTTCTTGGTTTTCCTACGAATTGTGGACCGTTGTCTGATACGATCTCCTCTGGTGGACCAAATAGACTGAAGATCCCACTCATCACATTTGCTACCGCTGCACTTGATGTATCAGTCAGCTTATAGACTACCGGATATTTGGAGTAGTAGTCGGTGACGAGCAAGTACTCTTGTCTGTTGAGCATGAACAAGTCTGTTCCTAGTCTAGTCCATGGTGCTGGAGGTACATCATGGGGAAGCAACGGCTCCTTCTGTTGCCTTGCTTGGTGTTCCTGGCATGCATCACATTGCTTTGTGATACGTTCAATGTCTTTGTTGATGTTTGGCCAGAACACTGTCTCACGAGCTAGTCGCCGTGTGCTCTCAATTCCCATGTGTCCAAGGTGAAGTTGTGTAAGGATATCTTCCCTAAGTGTCTTTGGTATGATCACTTGACTTCCTTTGAAGAGTACTCCGTGTGACACGCCAATCTCTTCTCTGTAAGACCAGAATTGTCTTAGTGATGTCGGCAGCTCCTTGACTGTCTCAGGCCAGCCCTGGGTGACTATCTGCCACAATGACCTAAGAACAGGGTCACTTGACGTTTCCTTCTGGAGTTCTGCCCTTTTGTGTTGTCCGAAGAAGATCAGGTCAATTTCGTGGGAGTCCTCTACTTCGGAGCAGATGGCTTCCACTCTGATGTCTAGTGGAACGTCACGTGCTTCTTTGGGGTTGGGAAGGCGACTCAAGGTATCTGAAAGAATCATTTCTTTCCCGGGTCGGTACTTGACTTGGCACCTGTATCCTTGTACCTTGATCAGTAGTCTTTGTAGACGGGGTGGTGCGTTCCTCAGAGGTTTCTTCCAAATCATCTCCAATGGTCTGTGGTCGGATATCACAGTGAATTCTTTCCCGAACAGGTAAGTATGAAACCGGGTGATACCAAACACTAGGGCTAAGGTTTCCCTTTCTATGTTTGAGTAGTTGGACTGCGCATTGGAGAGACTCTTGGAAGCAAAAGCTATGGGTTTGCCGTCTTGGAGCAGGCATGCTCCCAGTCCTTTCATGGACGCGTCGACCTCGAGGGTCGTCTCTTTCCTCGGGTCATAGAATTGCAGGCACGCACCCGATGAGATTGCTCTTTTCATGCTGTTTAGGGCATGTTCGTGATCCTCGTCCCAAATGAAGGGAATTTCCTTGTGAAGGAGTTCACGAAGTGGAGCTGACTTCTCTGAGAAGTTGGGAATGTATGCTGCTAGGTACGTGAATAGTCCTAGACATCTCTGGACATCCTCCTTGTCCTTGGGTGAAGGCATTGTTGTGATGGCTTCGACCTTGCTAGGATCTGGGTATAGTCCAGATCTTGTGTACTTAGATCCAAAGAAGTTGATAGCTTCTTTCTTGATTGTACACTTGGAGCTGTTGAACACGAGGCCTTCCTGCTTTGCTGCTTCCATGAGCAATTGGAGATTCTTGTCGTGTTCCTCCTCTGTTCTTCCAACAATCGCAATGTCATCTGCGATACATACACAGCCAGGCACATTCTGGACGATCCTATCCATGTGCTGCTGGAAGATATCTTGGCTTGTGCATAAGCCGAAGGGTAATCGTTGGAAACAGTATCTTCCGAATGGTGTTCTGAAGGTAGTCAGGTCTTGGCATTCCTCTGCTAGGTGCACTGACCAGTATCCAGCCTTCGCATCTAGCTTGGAGAAGTATTGCGCTCCTGCGAAGATGGGTTGGATTTCTTCCAAGGTTGGAACTTTATGAGGACATCTCTTTAATGCATCATTCAACCTTCTGGGGTCAAGACATATCCGAATGGACCCATCTTTCTTCACAGCAGTGGTCATCGAGCTACACCAGTCTGTGTGGTACTCTATTTTTCTGATGACCCCCTGCTTTTCCATGTTATCAAGTTCGGCCTTGATCCTGTCTTTCAAGTGGACACTGCACTTTCTAGGTGCATCTATGGTAGGCCTTGCATCATCTTTCAGATGCAGCAGTGCTTTCCCGCGAAAGCTTCCTATGGCATCAAACTGTCCTGGGTACTGTTGTTTGAGATCACTAACACTATTGATTGGTGTAGGTGTAGGTGTTTGATGTGTGGATGTGTCTTTGTGCATCTCGTGGATTGTGATAATCCCGAGATCAGTACACGTTAACAACCCTAGGATTGCTGGCCCCTTGACATCTGCTACATAGAATGTATGTGTAGACCATTCGGGATTCTTGTATCTACACTTTATGTCTATGGTACCCCTGCATGGTATTGGTACTTCCCCGTAAGCTACGAGCTTTACTGGTGTAGGTTTTACTACTGATTGCCACTTGTCACCATATATGTTTTTGACTGTACGCACTGTTATGGTATTAGCGCTTGCTCCTGAATCTATTTTCAGGTGTAGTTTATGCTGTCCTGTCCTCTGTGGACATATGATGTCAATGTTTGCATAAGCTACTGTACCCTCTGAGTTGACGACTGTGTGTGGTCCGTTTGTGTGTATGGTGTCGAATTGTGCGAAATTTGATGCACTGACTGTGGGTTGATCATGATCTGTGCTAGTACCATGTCTAGTGTCCATTTCGCTTACTGGTTTACTTTTTCGACTTTTCGATTTCGACCGCGACTTGTTTCCTTGTTTTGGTTTGCGGTCATCAGATTTGCGGTCATCTGATTTACGACTACGATCGCTTTCTTTCTTCCGACAGACCTTGGCCCAATGGCCCTTTGTGCCACAAGCACGGCACACATCTTCGTATGCAGGGCACTGACGAGGTTTGTGGGTACGTCCGCAGTTCCCACAAGTCCTTCGTCCTTGATTACGCTTGAATGCATCAACATTTTCTTTAGGATCGAGCGTTTCTAGACATTGTCTGCTTGCCGCAACTGCCTCATACTTGCGACCCTCAATTAACATTGCCTCGACTTTGTATCCCTTTGGTTGATCCAACAAGGATTTCTGGAATTCTACGATAGGCGTTGAAGCGATCACTAGCTCCATGATCCGCTCGTTATCTTCGAAATCGCAATTCTTTGCCTTATCTCTACATCGAATCCATCGATACTCTCATCTTTTTTCTGGCGATACCGCATCAGCTCTTGATGTTGACCTTCAACTGTGCTTCTAGCAGTTTCCACAGTTCTTGCGGTTTGTCCTTGTCGGTCTCAGATAGCCCCGACGCATTGATTCTGCGCAAGCCTTCATTGTCTACAGCAATCTTGATTTTGATAGCCTTTTTCTTATCATTAGTTGCATCTTGGTCTGCTAACACAAGGTCCATTCTTTGCTTGAACAGTTTGAACTCTTCGGGCAGGTCTGTAGCCTCCCAGTTCATCTCTGGGTATTTCACCATACTCATTGTGTATGTTCGCGTGTACGTATTGATAACGACAGATTATACGAATGAGTGTAGATCTTGTGCGTGTTTATAACGTGTGAACAGTCCTTAGTTACAGGCTGGTGTTGACAATTCGTACACTTATACCTGTGTACTCTCTCACGCATATGATGAGAATGTCATTAGGTGTCTCATGCAGTGAAAATGTTGATCACTCTCACTCAGTCCTCACACACCAGATAAGAGGGTTAAATGTTCACACTTCTGATTTTACTTTAACTTATTTTAGTGTAGACCCGGCCTGTGCCAATGTTTGAGCACAGTTATAATGTAACTTGAGTCGATTTCACTCCTTTTGAGTTTATTTAGCTAAGGCTATATTATTAAACACAGAATAGGCATACACTCATCATAATACACACAACACAGGTACTTGTGGATAATCGAGAAGATTGATTCAATTCTCAAACCTTGGTCCAGTTGGTGCATCGATAAGCGCGAGCTCCAAACCTTTTCGCGATTTTCCCTTGGTGAGGGGCTTTCCATACATGCAGCTATGGTGGCTATGGTACGCCAGTTGTGACAACGCTAGCGCTATGGCACTACCACGGTGCGGTATATGCCTATATGGCTATGGCTATGGAGCCTGTGTACATGCGACTGTGCACTACACATCGACGACGGAACGACGTTGCACTACTGAACTATTTTTCGCGAAAATTCGGGTTTCTGGCATTTATTCGCTGTCGTTAATTAGATCAAGACGTGTTATGGATTTAACAAAGATCCCGACGCTGCCACCATGTCATGTTAGAGGCCTTGGTTATCTAGGTACGCAGTATAATGACGACAGTTTGCAGACAGGCTGGTTAGTTGGTAGACATGTTTAATCGAAGTAGACCGATACCGATACACAGTATCGCATATCGTAACATCTATCACCTTTAGAAATGTGCGAATATTACAATCGCCTATTACGTAATCCGAACATGATTTCTATGGGCAGTACAATAGACCTTTGAAATTGCCCTTGAGTTTATTTTTCGAAAGTAGTTTTTTTTTTATACGCTATTGCGCATGCGCGAATCCGTGCCGTGTGGATACGTGCAGTGCAGTGCTCCCACTTTTCGAAATGAATTATCCTGAAATGAACACTGAAAATTCCTGGAATTTCAAACAAATATTCTGAAATTATTCAAATGGGCTACGATCGTATCAGAGAATCCCATAAACTTTGTAGAATGTGTGTATACATACTGTGTGTATTCTGTCTTACTGGGAGTTTCCTGTTTCCTGAAACAGAACATCACATTTCCTGGACTTTTATGAAATTTCATGGAATTAAACAGTAAAATCCACTTATTGTTCTTTCTGATGTTTCTTTTTTAAATGAATTGTTATATAGAGGTTAATGTCATAAATTTTGTTTTTAATTGTTGCACCATAATTTCAACTTTCCATACCAAAAAGTAAGTTGCATTCTCTACGAGTCCATCCATGCGCGCGGGTATCACTTTCCCAGCTGTGCACTTTCCTCCATAGAGCCCATTCAATCATTCATCAAAACATAAATTTCTACTTTTGGATATACTTATATCTTTTTCACTTTTTAACAATTTAATTCCGTAAAAAAGGAATATGAATATTGAGGAGACAAAGAAGCTGCTAAGCATAAAAAGGAAATGATTTCATATGTAGAATTCTGGCCAATTTCGTTTGAAAACGGCCTTTATATGTTGCCACACAAAACGTAGAACACCCAAACTATGAGAAAGAATCGACTCAAAGAAAGAAGGTAAATTGGTTAATTGGTTAGAAGTGTTGTTAATCGTGGAAATTAACCAGTTAAATGGTTACTTAAAATAGTAAGATTGTTTCACGTTTTGGCCTATCTTAGTTTGACTCCTGTAATTGGTTGCGTAGAATTCCGGCCTTTTTATGCATTAATCATGAAATATCGGTGTGTTTAGACTGATCACACGACCGATCTGCGCACGTGCATATGGCTAGGCATGACATTCAGGCTACGTGCAGATGCAGTAAATTGCGCGAAACTTATTGACATGAACACATATGAATCACAAGAAATATGTAAACATGTAAGATAAATAGATTACGGTTCCTAAAACGAAACATACCATGCGCTCTAATTTGACGGTCCATGAAGACATGTTGTATACATTGTTTAACTGATGTGTATGAACTTTTAAAGATCACATTGCAAGAAAATCACAAATATGGCAATTAATGTATCACTAGAAACTGGGAAGCTTACAGATGGCAATCGTATAAGTTTTATGTCAACTGCGTATCTGATGATTATAAAAACAACATAAATAAAAGCTCTTCTAAGCATCTGGAATATCCGAGGATTCGCCAGAAATATAGCGATGTTTTGATGTCGTCACACAAGGGATCGATCCTGCTTAAGCAGACGACGTCCTATAATGAATGAACGTAATTGCAATGCAATTATTTATCAAATTATAAAGAGTTTGGTATATTTAACATGACCTTATTTCACACCATTCTAAAAGGGAAAGTGAACTGATTCTGATAACTAAAACCGTTTGATAGTAAATACACAAGAGAAGGGTCAATGATCAATGAAATAAACCCCACTTTCAAATTGAAAAGCCCTCCAAATAATAGCACAGATTGTATTCGTTCCCTCTTGAAACGCCGAACATGCCCCGGTGCAAGCAGCTGAAAATACAATGGCGTCTTATTTTGTTTACAAGTGACTGATTCTTTTATTTTTTTAAAGCTGCATTTTTCATCAAAATAATACCATACACGAAGTTAAGAGTGAGGCAACAGACTAACATTAAGACTGACGCTAGTCAAGTAAGAGAAATAAGTGAAGAGGAGATGACAAAACAGGCACTGAAAAATGTGTAAGATGTTATGGGACATCGTCTGCTTAGACAGGACTGGTCCTTCGTGTGTCGTCACACATCTCAGCAGCGTTCAAGGAGCTCTTCAGCTGCTATATCGGGGGCTGTATTTTACCGTTTTATAATTGATAATAATCATTAATTCAAATGTTTCCAAGCGTTGAATTTGGATAACCTTGTATAATTTATGCCATCTATGCAATAATAAGTATTTAGCCAATATTTATTTTGATGGAATTTTCTTGCAATGTGATCTTTAAAGGTTGGCGAGGTTTAACAATATATGTGAAAGGAAGCCGCTTTAATGCGTTTAACTTCGAAGGGGTTGCAGCACCACCCACCAGCACGCCAGTGGCTTGCCTTATCAGTTGAGGGTGCAAGTAAACATTCCAATATATTTATAACGAATAGAACAGGCTGACATTTGCCGACAAACTAAAATGCGCCTCTCAAATCCCAAAGTATCAATTATAAGGTCAATTTCTCCGCCCCTTCTTTGGTCACGCTAATGATTATAGCACCACAGTCTTTAATTTGCTGGCTGCTTGTAGAATATTTGTGCAACGAATTTATCTTATTTCATATTTATGACTATGGTGTTTTTGCAAGCTAATGAATCTCGTGTCACTGATATTTGTGTAAATTCAACGCTAGCGATAAAGGTTGAATAAAGGTTGATATTAGATATAAGATATGATAATAATATCACAATCCATTTATTGTTTTTAAAGAAGATAAATGTCCATTAACTTAAGGCTATCGGAGGGCCTGTCCTTGAATAGCAAAACGCTGAAAGTTTTGACAAATTTCTGCCCACATTGATCTACTATAAAAGATAACAAGGATCAATATTTGTTTATGGAGTGGGAGAGCTTGCGTCTGAACTAAATACCGTAGAGAACCACAATGTGGATTACAATCTGAGTACATTTCCTAGAGGCTGTCCTAGGGGGTAGTTGTCCAGGGGGTGGTTGTCCGGGGGTAGTTGTCCTAGGGGGTAGTTGTCCAGGGGGTGGTTGCCCTAGGGGGTAGTTGTCCTAGGGGGTAGTTGTACCTGAATCCAGATTGGACTGGGGTGATTATATCATTTTTCTCTATATACCATGTCATTCTGTTCTTTATTAACCTTTCCATCAATTTACATAATAACGGTGTAAGGGAAATTGGTCGATAAGATGATGGATTGATTGCGTCCTTCCCTTTTTTTAAGATTTGAATTTGTATAGCTTCTGACCATTGATATGGCAGTAAGCCATTATCCCATATTTCGTTAAATAAATCTAATATCATGTCAAGTACCTTATTTGGTAGGTTCCATATCATTTTGGCTTGTATATCATCCTTACCTGGCGCAGTGTCCTTTATTTCAGAGATTGCACCTGTAAATTCTTTAGTATTAAAATTGTCATTGAGTGCATGATCTTCCGATGAAGAAACCTTTTCCATCTTATTTTTAATAATCTTCTGTCTCTCCTTCCTCATGTGTTCTTCTTTATTGTCTAAATTTGGGTATATACAATTAAAGCATTGCAGAAAAATATTTGCTTTTTCTTCTACGGACTTTGCTATGGTGTTCCCACCCTCATCAATTAAATTAGGTATCTTGAATTTAGTACCTTCTTTGATACCTTTTACCCTTTTCCATACTGTACTTATACTTCCCATTCTATTCAGTTTTTCACAGTAATTTTTACAGTATTCCCTCTTTGCTTTACGAAAGACTGCCTGGGCCTCTCTCTTTTTAATCCAATATTGCTCAAAATCTTCATAAAGAAAGATTTTATACATAAATCTGTTTTTAGCTTTATTCCTCTCTTTTGAAGCGTTGGCACATTCTTTATTCCACCAAGGTGCCGGTGATTTGTCAGTATGTTTATTTACAATCATTTTCCTTTGTTTATCAAAAGAAACAACCATTGTGTCTACCAGTAAATCGTACTTTCATTGTATATCTAGCTCTAAGAATTTTTCTTTCATGTCCTTGAATCGGGAGTCAATATCCATCTTATAAAATGTCCAATTTATTTCTGCTTGTCTTCTACTCTGGTAAGAATTATGTATTTGTCTTGCTTCCGATAAATTTTGGGCACCCTTATTGCAGATCATACTATACTTAATGACAAAATGGTCACTTCCAAAGGTGTGTCCAGAGACTGCCCACTGGATACAACTACTCATTTCTTTTGATATGAAAGTAAGGTCCAAACAGGATAGCCCCCCCCCCCCCCCCCCCCCCCCCCCCACTGCCCGGGTCTATTCTGGTTGGTAAGAGTACCGTCATTAAGTAAACCAAGATCATATTTATTCATGAAGTCTTCAACTGTCTTACCGTTAACATCCAAACTGGTACTACCCCAAAGTGGGTTATGGGGATTGAAATCACCACAAACTATTACATGTTCTCTACATTGCTTCATAATTTCATCTAGCAAAAGAAGACTGATTTTTTTGCAAGGGTTATAAAAATTTACAAGAGAAAAAATATTGTTTTGTAAATAGATATCCATAATAATATATTCACAGGCCTCTGGGGTGTTCACGGCTCGAAATGTTATAGATTCGTGGATATATATAGCTAGTCCCCCACGTTTATCTTTTCAATTTTTCTCTACCAAATGATAGTTGCGAAAGTGTAACATGTTATATTCATCGTACCATGTTTCTTGAATATTATTCCTGGCTTCTCTTCAGCCGAAACATTTTTTATTGCCCTTTCGTAAAAATCAAAGCCATGAGCATTCATGGATTGTGCGTTCCACTGTATTACATCAAACATGATTGCTGAAATGATGATCAGTGCAGTGGGTAACAAATAACGAGAAAATAATAGAATAATGAGAAAGTAAGATAGGACAAGTAGAAAATAAGAAAGGAAAATAAGAAAGTAGGATAAAAATTCCACCAACCATATCCATTACTCATTAGAGGTAGCTAGTCTCTCGTGTATCATTTGGGGAAGGATATTCGTAATCCCCAGGCAAGATTTGGCAGCTTCTACAACAAGACGTATTCTGTTAGAATGTGTGTGTTCATGTTCCAAATTATTAATTACGAAAACAATAAATGCTAAGAAGTCTAGACCTTTCATTACGATATTTGAATCTGAACTTTTACTTTTTGGTTGATCACTATCTCTGTATTCCTCCCCAGAACGGATCGGCGAAGCCGTGGAATAAATCTTATCCTTAGTCTTAGACGCCACTGGAGAACTGGTTCTATGACGGAAGTGAAAGGGATGAGGAGTCATTTTGGGTGTTTTGGGGTTTACCTCTGGAATTTTGGTTTGCCTCTGCGATTTTGGTTTGGCTGTTCTTGTTGAAGTGTTATTGTTTTCTTTCTCTTTCTTCGAGGGTTGAGTTCGCTCTTGCACGGGTGCAGCGTCTGTTTTGGCGTGAAAATTCTTGGTAGCTTCTGCGTAAGAGATTTTTTCGTTTTGCTTAATCGCATTTATTTTCACCGCGTCTTTGTACATAG
The DNA here is from genome assembly GCA_025617745.1 of Heliocidaris erythrogramma. Lineage (NCBI taxonomy): Eukaryota > Metazoa > Echinodermata > Echinoidea > Camarodonta > Echinometridae > Heliocidaris > Heliocidaris erythrogramma. Next base: position 40,102,783 of record CM046859.1, on the reverse strand, counting down.
TGCATCCCAAATATGCCGCCGAGTGATTTTTTTGCACCTGCAACATTTAGGGGACTCTTTGTTAGGACAGTTCTTATAGCTATGACCCTCTCCACAACGTACGCAACGTACACAACGTACGAGCATTAGGGACTTTTAGAAGCAGTGGACTAGTACTTCGTCCCAGTCGACTAATTCGCGCATGTCAACGTCGTCGACTGCCCATGTTGACTACAGTTCTGATCATTTTAGATTTCACTCGACGTGTACGTACCGTCGACGTCAACCGGAAGTACACACTCAACGGATGAGCATAATAGTTGAGCTGTTCTGATGACGTCATATACGTGAACCTCGTCGAAGATTTCGGAGCACCGCAAAAACGAAGTGAACACGTTCTCGATTTTGCAAGTCAGGGAGGAGGACAGGGAGAGGGCAAGTGGCGCATGCGCAGTGGCGTAGAATGATGTCCTTGCGTACCAGTCGACTAAGTGGACGTGCAATTCTAAAAGTCCTTATTGACGTCACGACGTCAATGCTCTGTTATCGTTCATTGCATTGACGTCATGTTCTGCATTCTTATTAGATTGACGTCAGGACGTCAATCTTCTATTCTTGTTCATGTTTTGCATTCTTATTCTTCTTCTTCTTTTTCTTCTTCTTTAGCCTCAGACCCCATTCGTTTTGCACAGGGTGTTTGTGAGCTCTGTCTAGGTGCTTTCCCCTTGTCCATTTCATTTCAAATTTTGTATGTATGTTCATTGGCATGTTTAGTTGTGCATTGAGGTCTTCGTTTTTCGAACTCACTCATGCATGGCCGTCCAGGCGCCATTTTGTCCGTTTTGGGGCCATTTTCATGCCTTTTGTTTTCCTTGCCTATCTCAGCTATCCTACACCCTACAGACTTCTAACAAATTCCTGTAGATAGTCCACCCCCTGGACAACTACCCCCAGACAACTACCCCCCAGGAAAACTACCCCCTAGGACAACTACCCCCAGGACAACTACCCCCCGGACAACTACCCCCAGGACAACTACCCCCGGACAACTACCCCCTAGCACAACTACCCACCGGACAACCACCCCATGGACAACCACACCTGGACATCCACCCCTGGACAACTACCCCAGACAACTACCCCCTAGGGCAACCACCCCCTGGACAACTACCCCCTGGACAACTACCCCCTAGGACAACTACCCCCGGACAACCACCCCCTGGACAACTACCCCCTAGGACAGCCAGCCTCTAGGAAATGTACTCAGATTGTAATCCAGATTGTGGTTCTCTACGGTATTTAGTTCAGGCGCAAGCTCTCCCACTCCATAAACAAATATTGATCCTTGTTATCTTTTATAGTAGATCAATGTGGGCAGAAATTTGTCAAAACTTTCAGCGTTTTGCTATTCAAGGACAGGCCCTCCGATAGCCTTAAGTTAATGGACATTTATCTTCTTTAAAAACAATAAATGGATTGTGATATTATTATCATATCTTATATCTAATATCAACCTTTATTCAACCTTTATCGCTAGCGTTGAATTTACACAAATATCAGTGACACGAGATTCATTAGCTTGCAAAAACACCATAGTCATAAATATGAAATAAGATAAATTCGTTGCACAAATATTCTACAAGCAGCCAGCAAATTAAAGACTGTGGTGCTATAATCATTAGCGTGACCAAAGAAGGGGCGGAGAAATTGACCTTATAATTGATACTTTGGGATTTGAGAGGCGCATTTTAGTTTGTCGGCAAATGTCAGCCTGTTCTATTCGTTATAAATATATTGGAATGTTTACTTGCACCCTCAACTGATAAGGCAAGCCACTGGCGTGCTGGTGGGTGGTGCTGCAACCCCTTCGAAGTTAAACGCATTAAAGCGGCTTACTTTCACATATCTTGTTAAACCTCGCCAACCTTTAAAAGTTCATACACATCAGTTAAACAATGTATACAAAATGTCTTCATGGACCGTCAAATTAGAGCGCATGGTATGTTTCGTTTTAGGAACCATAATCTATTTATCTTACATTTTTCAAGAGATTGTATTTGCTGGACTTTCTTGTGATTCATATGTGTTCATGTCAATAAGTTTCGCGCAATTTACTGCATCTGCACGTAGCCTGAATGTCATGCCTAGCCATATGCACGTGCGCAGATCGGTCGTGTGATCAGTCTAAACACACCGATATTTCATGATTAATTCATAAAAAGGCCGGAATTCTACGCAACCAATTACAGGAGTCAAAATAAGATAGGCCAAAACGTGAAACAATCTTACTATTTTAAGAAACCCTTTAACTGGTTAATTTCCACGATTAACAACACTTCTAACCAATTAACAAATTTACCTTGTTTCTACGAGTCGATTCTTTCTCATAGTTTGGGTGTTCTACGTTTTGTGTGGCAACATATAAAGGCCGTTTTCAAACAAAATTGGCCAGAATTCCACATATGAAATCATTTCCTTTTTATGCTTAGCAGCTTCTTTCTTCAATATTCATATTCCTTTTTTACGGAATTAAATTGTTAAAAAGTGAAAAAGATATAAGTATTTCCAAAAGTAGAAATTTATGTTTTGATGAATGATTGAATGGGCTCTATGGAGGAAAGTGCACAGCTGGGAACGTGATACTCGCGCGCATGGATGGACTCGTAGAGAATGCAACTTACTTTTTGGTATGGAAAGTTGAAATTATGGTGCAACAATTAAAAACAAAATTTATGACATTAACCTCTATATAACAATTCAGAAAGAACAATAAGTGGATTTTACTGTTTAATTCCATGAAATTTCATAAAAGTCCAGGAAATTTGATGTTCTGTTTCAGGAAACAGGAAACACCCAGTAAGACAGACACAGTATGTATACACACATTCTACAAAGTTCATGGCATTCTCTGATGCGATCGTAGCCCATCTGAATAATTTCAGAATATTTTTTTGAAATTCCAGGAATTTTCAGTGTTCATTTCAGGATAATTCATTTCGAAAAGTGGGAGCACTGCACTGCACGTATCCACACGGCGTTCATAAAGTGCTTTTCATCATGTTGGATTCGCGCATGCGCAATAGCGTATAAAAAGTTTTCTTTCGCTGTTTGCGTGTTGTCATCATTTTCTTTATCCAAGTTTACTTTTTGGAGACCCTCCCCCTAAAACACTGACCAATCACGGACGATCAAAGATTGATACCGATAGTCTGAACTCTGAAAAATAACTAGGTCACACAAATTTCAAAATAAAAGTCATTTGTCCCCATTTTTCGACCTAAACACTATACCATGTAAATTAACAAAATTTGAAAAGCTTTAGTAAGATAATCATGGCTTTTTATAAATTTCCATAGTAACCAAGACGGTGTTATTTGACCATATTGGGTTATCGTTTCTGTAAGATCCTTAGTACATGTACTAGAATAGCTATTTTGGCGGGATCGACGCACGACCGCGCGCAATGAGGTCGATTCCCATCTAATTTCTCCGGATTTCCCCAAATCTACGCTGGTGAGAAGTTTTTAGAGTTTTATCTTGTGAGTAGAATTGTGTATTATAAGTTGGAGATCATTTCAGTCATTATGGCAAATATCAAGAGACAGTTGGAAACGCCAGAAAAGTCAAAATCCTCGCCCGTGCCGAAGAAGGCGAATGTTAGGGACTGGCCGGCCGCTGAGCACGGCGACGGAGTCGATGCAGTACCACCCCCATGGTTCGCTCAGTTCTTAGTCCGATTCAACCTACTGGAGGAAAGAATCGACTCTAAGGTGATAAACAGACTGGAAGAAATTGCTCGTAAATCTGACGAAAATGAAGAAAAGATCAGTGCGTGCTGTTTGCAGTTAGATGATCTTGTGACTGAAGTAAAGTCTCTGAAAGAGGAGAAAGAGGATATTCTAATGAAATTAGACGACTTGGAGAATCGTGCAAGACGATGCAACCTAGTTTTGCACGGCATAGCTGAAAACCGTAAGGAAACCTGCCATGAAACAGTGGAAGCTTTCTTCTCTGACTTCGTGGGTGTTCCCCAGAGTGAGTACCTGATTGAAAGATGTCATCGCACTCCAACCGTCCGTAAGGAGACCACTGATGGAGAGGAAAAGTCTAAACCCAGGATCATTCATGTTGCTCTCTCCACGTTTTCATCGAAAGAAAAGTTGCGAAAGGCATGTATTGCCAAGTTAAAGCTCGACGGAAAATTCAGGAATCAGAAGGTGTTCGTATCCGAAGACTTTTCACGCCGTGTACTTAACATGAGGAAGGAAAGGATGGACAAGTTGAAGAGTCTTAAGGAAGCTGGGAAGAAACCGTTCTTCATGTACCCAGCGAGATTGGCCTATCGTAACAAGGATGGGAAGCTAATTTTTGTGTGAGAAATAACAACTTGATCATTCATGAGCAGAGTTTTTTATTCCCTGTTAAACTACTGCTTTATTCATTTATGCTCATCCACCCATTTTATTCATGTCAGTTGCTTTTTACTTATTCTATTCAAGATTTTTTTATCTGTACTTTTGTCACAGCTCAATTTTGGGTTTAATCTAACCCCGGGGCGCTCCTACCTGTTTGGGCTGGTCGTAGTTAGGTTTAATCTAGCTTATATGAAAGTGTAAGAGATACATGTATGTGTATCTCTGTTTTATCTTTAGTTTAAATATTTAGAACAAATATGTACATGTACGTCTCTCTAACGTGCCTTTACAGGTTTACTTAAAGAAGAACAAATTATTTATTTTGCTTGTTTTTACGCTGAAGTCTGATTAGCTTTGTTTGCATATTTTAAAAGTTCATTAATATTTTTATGGGAGTGTACATGTATGTGATACATGTATGCATTTCTGTCTACTGTCTTTAAATTCAGTATTTTGAACAAGTGTGTACATCTCACTCACATTTCTTCTGCATTGTTTGTTTTTAAGCCGAAGTCTGATTAGCTCTCTTTGCATATATATTTTAAAAGTTCATTATATGTGAGTGTATTTCTTACATGTATTTTTGTATATTTTTTTTATATGAAATATTTTGAATATTTATGTACATCTCACTAATATGGTTTTACAGGTTTCCTTTAGGGAAAAAAGCAAACAAGTTATTGCATTGTTAGTATTTTAATAAGCTGAAGTCTAATTATCTTTCTTTGCATATCTTTCAAAAGTTCATAATATGGGAGTGTATATTAGATACATGTATTTCTGTTTACTGTCTTTAAATTAAATATTTTGAATAAGTATGTACATCTCACACACATGGCTTTACAGGTTTCCTTTGCAGAAACGAAAAAACAACTCATTACATGTTGTTTGTGTTAGGCCTATTTTGGTTTTAAGCTGAAGATTAATTAGTGGTTTGCACATATTTAAAAGTTTATTCATATTTGTATGTAATAATTTCGGTGTTTTTTTTTTTTTTTTTTTTTTTTTTTTTTTTTTTTGCTCTGTTGGTACATGTGCCTCCCTTTTACTGTTTATTTCAAAGTCCATAGTAAACATTTTGGTTGCAATTCTTTCAAAATACCAAACCTCACCAGCTAGATTTGGTGTCCTTTTGTTTGCTGTTGATTGCTGTTTTTTGCAGGGCCGTGTTTTGATTTGAGGCTCTGCCCCCCATCTTGTGCAGCTGCGCGTTCACAATTTTTTTTTTTCTGATGTCTTTTTTTGTTTTTTGTAGCAGATTATATTTGTCTTGTATTATTGATGATAGCCTGATTATCAGTATTTCTTATTACATCTCTTGTAGTTTCATCTGGTTAGTTTTGAGCATTGTACATGTGCATGTACCTTCATGGGCTTGGTTTTTTAGCAATGTGAGATATGTTTTAAAGGTATTAAGAGTTTTATCATGTATATAAAACTACATTCGTTTAACTGTCGAGGGTTGCAGGACTACGTCAAAAGGAGAAAGATTTTTCATTATTTTCGCTCTCTTGATTGTGATATATTGTTCCTCCAAGAAACTCACTCTCGTAGTGATGACGAAAGATTATGGCATTCTCAATGGGGCGAACATGCCTTTTTTGCTTCCTTTACTTCTAATAGTCGGGGTGTAGCTATTCTTATTCGAAACACAATAAATCTTAAGGTGAAATCCCTCTATAGAGACCCAAATGGAAGATTTTTAGTTCTGAATTCCACTCTAAATGAACTTCCTTTAACTCTTGTAAATGTATATGCTCCAAATAATGACGACCCTGACTTTTTACTACAGTTATTTGCTGAAATTGACAAATTTGACATTTCGTCTTTATTAGTAGCTGGTGATTTTAATACTGTCCTTGTCCCCTTGATTATCAAGGTTCAAGGCATCAACACTCCAATATAAAGGCAGGTGAAATGCTTTCAGTAATAATGGAAGAATATGGTTTGTGTGATGTTTGGAGATCTTTTAACCCCAACTTGAAAAAATTTACAAGACATCAAAAAAACCCTCGAGTCTTATCTAGGTTGGATTTTATCTTAGTCTCTAATAATTTCTTAAATAATTGTAAAAATTCCAAAATTTTGCCTGGAATTCAATCTGATCATTCAACTGTTTCTGTCCATTTCATTGATAATCAACCTCCCAAAGGTAGAGGATACTGGAAATTGAATACTCATTATTTGCACCATGATACTGAATTTATCAATTTGATAAAGGAAAATATTAAGGCTTTTAAGGTCATTCATAAAGACTCCCATTGTGATGCTAATATATTGTGGGACTCTTGTAAATGTTTTATTACTGGGGTTGCCATTGAATACTCTGCACGAAAGAAAAGGGATAGGAATAAAGAAAAATGCGAATTGCTAGAGGGCATTGACAAGATCAAATCACAATTATCAACAAATAATTTAGTCTTACCGGATGACCCTTTGTATTTACAGCTGGAAGAAATGGAAGACAAATTGAACAAAATTTATGATTTCGAAACTAGAGGATTGATAATTAGATCTAGGATAAGATGGTTGGAGGAAGGTGAAAAGAGTAGTAAATACTTTTGTAATTTAGAAAATAGGTCTTGGCAGAAGAAAAATATCAGTAAATTGAAAGATAATGTCAATAACTTGATTACGGATTCCAAAGATATCTTGAATAACATACATGATTTCTACAGTAAGTTATACTCTGTTCCTAACAATTCAAATACTTCAAATACTATTGACAATGATGCTTGTGAAGCGTACTTGAATAACATTAATATACCGGAGTTGCATGAGGATGATAAGCAGTTTTTGGAGGCCCCTCTTTCTAAAAGTGAATTGTTCAATGTGGTCAGGTCTATGAAAGTTAATAAAACTCCAGGATTAGATGGATTGCCGGTTGAGTTTTATGTAGTTTTTTGGTCTGATATTTGCGATATGTTATTAAATTCTTTCAATTTCTCCCTGCAAAACGGTTCTATGTCGGCATCCCAAAGGAACGGAATAATAACTCTTCTTCCAAAGAAAGATAAAGATCCTATGTTCATTAAAAATTACAGACCAATTACCCTTTTGACTACTGACTATAAAATTTTAGCCAAATGCATCGCCAACCGTTTGAAACGCTGTCTACACTATCTTATTCATGTGGACCAATCTGGTTTTATGCAAGGGAGAAATATTGGTCATAATATCCGTTTTATTTTAGATATTATAGAGTATACTGAGGCTAATGATACTCCTGGTTCAATTATTTTACTTGATATTGAGAAAGCATTTGACAGTGTCTCCCATAATTTTTTATTTCAAACCCTAGAAAAATTTAATTTTGGCCATAAATTTATTGATTCCATCAAAACTTTGTATTCTGCTCGCCAGAGCTATGTAATTAATAATGGTTTTTTATCTGAACGCATTTCAATGAATAGAGGCATTTTCCAAGGTTGTCCAATTTCCCCCTACCTTTTTCTTTTTGTTATCGAGATTATGGCACTTTCTGTGCGTCAAAATGATCTAATAAGAGGTATCCCTTTTGTGGATGAAGAGGCCAAAATATCTTTATTCGCAGATGACTCTGTTTGTTTTATTGATGGGTCTGACAACTCCTTTTCTCAGCTATTTGAAACTTTATCCAAGTTTGGTCATTATTCTGGGTGTAAACTTAACTTTAGTAAAACAGAAGCGATATGGATTGGCTCAAAAAAGGGATGTCTGGATATCCCCTTCACTAATCTTGGTGTATCATGGAATAAATCTGAATTTAAATGTTTGGGAGTCACATTTTCCTTAAACGTTGACCGGGTCTTTGACTTAAATTATAGAGTTAAATTGAAAAGAATTGAGCAAGCCATAAGTTGTTGGCGTATGAGAAATCTTTCTCTAATTGGCAAAGTGTGTGTTATAAAAACATTGGTATTACCTCAACTGATATTTCTTTCTTCTGTGCTTTGTATTAAAATCCCTCATTCCTTTTTCAAAGAGTTGAATAGAATATTTTTTAAATTCATTTGGAACGGTGGTAAGGATAGAGTCCAGAGACGGATTATGTGTAACAACTATACCGAGTCTGGTTTGAAAATGATTGATCCCTTAACTTTTGCTAATGCTCAAAAGATGGTCTGGGTGAAAAATATTCTTGATGTAAATTATATTGCTCCCTGGAAATGTATTGAATTATCTTTTTTAGAAAAATTCAATGATGATATTTCTTTTTTGTGGAATTCCTTTGCTCCAGAAAGTATTCTTAAATCACTTGGTAATATCCAACTTGCGGAATCTCTTCGTGCTTGGTATCTATACAGAGAAGAAGCTACTGTAGAATTTTATGGTCATAAATTTTCAGAACTAAGTGCTTGTCAATGTCTTTGGTTCAACAGGTCTATTCGTTCAAAATCTAAATCCTACTTTTTTACAAAACCTGGTTTGATAATAACATTATTACCATTTCTGATTTATTTAATCCTCCTCTTCCTGGCCATAAACTTTTTGAAGAATTAGTATTAGATTTTGGCATTCCTTTTGGAGATAGAAGAAAATTTAATTTCTTAATTAAAAATATACCTGAAAAATGGATTAGGAATTTTGATGTTGATATATTTGGGGTTCATGAAATCATGGTCCAAAAGCTTTTAAGCACAAAGAAAATCCCGAAGAATACATATATTACTCTATTTGGCTCTCATGTTCCCGACAAGAGATATTCTTATTGGTGTGATCGTTTACCTGTACCTGTTACTTTGAACTGGGAAAAAATACACATTTCTAACTTTTTTTGTACTGTTGATACGAAATTGAGATCCTTTTATTTTAAGATATTTCATAAGGCTATTGCCCTAAATGATTTTCTCTATAAGATTAAAAGAAGAGATTCACCAAACTGCTCTCTGTGTGAAACAAAATGTGAGACAATGGTGCATTTATTTTGCGAATGTGATAAGGTCGCTCCAATCTGGCAAGATGTTTTGGATGTAATCTCTCAGAAATGTGAAAATTCTATCAATGTATCTAATTTTGAAAAATTGTTTGGTATTTGCAGCGATAAGTTTCTTACATATTTATTTTTGCTTCTGAAATACTATATTTATACTTGTAAGTTTAATAACAATCTTCCCAATTTTATTGCATTTAAATGCTTTGTGAAGAGACAGAGAGAAACTGAATACTTATTAGCCCAAAAAAGAAACAAATTACCTGTTCATTTCAAGAAATGGCGCTTTGATTTATGATTTTCCATATTTTTTATGATATGCATCAGGTATTTCAATATCTCTCTTTCTCACAAGTATACACCCCCACCTTTATTAATTTTTTTTTAATGTTGATTTACTTCCGCAACCCTCGACGCATATGCCTTTGCTCATCACTTCTCCCGTTTTTTTCAAGTCTTTTGTTTTAACCAATGAATGCTCTTTATAAATGTGTGTTTTTTGTTTGTTTGTTTTGGTCAGTGTCAGGCCTCATTTTAAATAATTCTCTTTATTCTGCTGCCTTTTTTGATCATTTGTATAATTTGCAATCTTGTTTTTTTTATTTTAATCATTCAATCTGGTTATCTGTGAATATTGTAATTTCTTTTTGATTTGTAATAAAACATACAATTATAAAAAAAAAAAAAAAAAAAAAAAAAAAAAGAATAGCTATTTTGACAATGCCATTTTGGTCCCTTCCCACTACTCTAATTATTTACCTTTAATACAAGGGGTGAGGTGTTTATATCCATAGGAAATAAAAAGGAGGAATGTGGACCATAAAACAAGGGACTATTATGAAGGGAAAGGGCTGGTGGTTATCAAAATGTCTATCTTTTTGGGAGAGGAGAGTAGAAGAGGGAAAGAATGTGTAAATAGGGTTGTTGACCAGGGTCATTAGTGTCCACTGGGGATATTAATGGGGATTAGGAATGCTTGGGCAGCAGCCACAAATATAAAGATATCAGAACTGGAATAATTCTATGAAAGTGATTTATAGGACGACACTGCATTGAACAGTCTACAACCAAATATGTAATTACAACATATACCTTACAATATACCATACAGAAAGTGAAATTTTAGCTCAAAAATGCCAGGTATTGGAGTTTATTATTATAGAAAGTGGCATTTAGCAACGACAGCTCCTCCTATGTATTTCTCTATTTTATGATATGATCAAAATTCAAACAACATTCTATCTCATTGCAGTAGGTGAATACACCAAGCAACATATAACTCATTTTAATTATAACTGAATTTTCAGTCCCACTACTCTCGTTTACCTTCAAATTCCATAAAAATCGGTTGAGGACACTGCAGGGAGACACATTTGTACAATTTTCAAAAGTGGTTGTAAGAAAGAAGAGTTATCAGTAATAAACAAAAAAAAATAAGGTTAACTATTCCTCCCCCACCCCCACCCCCCCCCCCCCCCCCCTTCGGACAATCATACTGCCTATGGTGAATAATGAGGTGATATAGTCAATATACTTGGAAATGCTTTTAAAATTCAATTCAATTCAGCTTTATTCAATTCCATAAAAACATTAACATCAACATGCAAGAAATATGTTTACATCGCGAGATCATTGGAAAAAAGATATAATTTAAGCTTTCTTTTAAATAAATTCAAACCTTGAACTGAAGTTATGTCTGATGGGATAGAATTCCATACAGAAGGAGCTTTATGTCTGAAAGATCCCCAAATTATAAAATCTTTAATTTCTATCCCTCATTTCAGTATCAAATGATCAATGACATTTCAAGGTCAACCAAAACTAACTAACCATTACTTTTTTCAAGGAAAAAAGGAGAAAGGACAGTTTCTTCCTATGTGGGGGCAGGCTCCCCCAGGAAATTTTGAAAACTGGGACTGAAATGGTGCAAAAAATTGGTGACACCTTATTGCAGAAAAAGGCTGAAGACCGCCCTGCCCCAGCATAGTCTAATTTCTAGCAAATTTATTTTGTTTTTATTTCTCCGAGTTGCAGCAGAAGCCTGAATATCACATTTTCCCCAATGATTGTGCCGCCTGAAAAAAACTGTCTAATCATTCATTGAGCGCCATGTGATTTTGCACGGAGGGTAGTCTAGTTTCCAGCCGAATTTATTTTGTCTTTATTTCTCTGAGTTGCAGCAAAAGTCCAAATATTGCATTTAGCCTACGTTGATTACCCCAGTGATTGCACTATTGTAAGCTCCCTCGATCACTCGGCTAAGTGTAATATTTGGGCTTCTGCTGCAACTCGGGCAAATTAAGACTAAATCAAATTGGCTAGAAACTAGACTAACCCCATTATTGCTACGTACCCATTTATACACCTGGGCAAAGAGGAGCAGTTTTTGCTCAGTAACACGAGTGTCATTATCTGGGTTCGAACCCGGACCGCGTTGTTCCCAGTCTCGTGTGCCATCCAATATATCACGACACCTTTTACAACCAAGCTATTGTATAGATTTGATTACCGGTAATTAATTTGGTACACCATTCTTGTGACACTTCCTATGTGATGTGACACGATACCAACACACTAAAATGCAACATTTTGTATTTTTACACTGATAATGATTTCATATACAGTGTCTTGGTTGGTAGTTGACTGGAAGTCCAAATGGTAATTTTCTGGGGGTAACCCCATTGTCCTACCTTTAGAGGTACCTGTAGTGCATACTGTTGGTAGGGTCAAAAAGTAAAGTTTGTTGTGTTTTCGATACATTTGATTGTTTTGTATTTTTAATTGATAGGGGAACTCCCCCCTCTGCAATAAAAATCTGAGATCCCTCTCCTCCCTATAATATCACAAAGCATTCAATCTCAGTTATTCATTGGTCGATATCCATTAAATTTCAGGAGAATCTAACTTTGAGATGCCTTTATCACAATCTTTAACAAAATTAACACTTCATGTTTAACCATTATTTTCAAGAAATTGGCTGTTTTTTCGGTGTTGAAGGTACTATAGATTGGTAAAAGTAATCCGTGGTATCTATGAATTATGTCAGATTCACACCGCGTTGCTATGTCACTATGCTGCTCCGGACGCTCAGTGATATTACCCTTGCAAACACTATGCACTACAGGAATTGCATAGTGTTTGCAAGGGTCATAGATTTGAATCAGTGGACCTTCACAAGAAGATAACTGCTGTTGGCGCAGTCATGGAGATTGGCCAATGCATATTAAAGATTTGTGTGATTTAGAAGAGGTCTCAGAATTTTGATGGGAGGGGGTCTCCGTTAAATGAAAAATATGATAAAAGTTTTAATATCTAGATAAAGCAACAAAATTTGTTTTGACCCTACCAACACTATGCATTTAGTATACACTACCAACTGTTATCAAAAGTTGATGGCATACACTATTAGAAATTAGTGTGCATACAACTGCTTTTCTTTGATGACAACTTATGAATTTTACTTGATGTTTTGTATCTTCTACTAGGGTATCAATGATACAGAACTTCTCAAAACACACGTGACTGGAGTGATCCTACATGGGCAACAAGACAATTTGACATTTGTGGACATAGGGCAGTATTTGTACACAAAGTGATTGACGAAACCCGGAAGAAGAAAAATACGCACTAATATTGCCCACTGGAAACTGATGGTTTCCCGACCAATCAAAATACCAACAATAATTGTCCAGTAAAACTACCGAATATAGGTAATAATCTTGAATATTGACTTGAGGTACACCGTTGTAAGTGGGTACTTTGGGGAGGGTCATGAAATTTGTCAAATTCAATAAAAATGTGTCAAGCACATTCACTGTAGAAAATCTGTTATCTGTAAATCTGTGAATCTTTTCAAAAGAGATTAAACAAAACGGTGGAGTTATTAGTGATTACAAAAACAATGAAAACTGTGGATCTTTCATTTCAAGTCCTCATTTCAGTAAATGCTCAACATGATATAGGAGATCCAGTCCAAAAAATCGTCAGCAGCATTGTCAATTTGCGGATCACCAAATTCCCCCATAGAAATAAATTGACACCTTTAAAACCTTTTTTTTAATTTAAAAACCCTCCTAGTGCAGCTTGGCAGGTTCATCCAAAGACGAACATCGCAGGGCAGCTTGGCTGGTTCGTCCAAAGACGAATAGGGGCAGGAAAGCTTGGCAGGTTCATCTAAAGACGAACATGGGCAGGGCAGCTTGGAAGGTTTGTCAAAAGACGAACATAGGTAGGGCAGCTTGGAAGGTTCGTCTAAAGACGAACATAGGCAGGGCAGCTTGGAAGGTTCGTCAAAAGACGAACATCGCAGTGCAGCTTGGAAGGTTCTTCTAAAGACGAACATGGATAATGCTGCTTGGCAGGTTTGTCTAAAGACGAACATGGGCAGGGCAGCTTGGCTGGTTCGTCTAGGCAGGGCAGCTTGAAGGTTCGTCCAAAGACGAACATCGCAGTGCAGCTTGGCAGGTTTGTCTAAAGACGAACATGGGCAGGGAATTGCGATGTACAGCTTGGAAGGTTCGTCTAAAGACGAACATAGGCAGGGCAGCTTGGAAGGTTCGTCAAAAGACGAACATCGCAGTGCAGCTTGGAAGGTTCTTCTAAAGACGAACATGGATAATGCTGCTTGGCAGGTTTGTCTAAAGACGAACATGGGCAGGGCAACTTGGAAGGTTTGTCAAAAGACGAACATAGGTAGGGCAGCTTGGAAGGTTCGTCTAAAGACGAACATAGGCAGGGCAGCTTGGAAGGTTCGTCCAAAGACGAACATGGATAATGCTGCTTGGCTGGTTCGTCTAGGCAGGGCAGCTTGGAAGGTTCGTCCAAAGACGAACATGGATAATGCTGCTTGGCAGGTTTGTCTAAAGACGAACATGGGCAGGGCAGCTTGGAAGGTTTGTCAAAATACGAACGTGGGCAGTGCAGCTTGGAAGGTTCGTCTAAAGACGAACGTGGGTAGCGCAGCTTGGAAGGTTCGTCTAAAGACGTACGTGTGCAGTGCAGCTTGGAAGGTTCGTCTAAAGACGTACGTGGGCAGTGCAGCTCGGAAGGTTCGTCCAAAGACGAACGTGGGCAGTGCAGCTCGGAAGGTTCGTCCAAAGACGAACGTGGGCAGTGCAGCTTGGAAGGTTCGTCCAAAGACAAACATGGGTAGTGCAGCTTGGCAGGTTCGTCTAAAGACGAACGTGGGCAATGCAGCTCGGAAGGTTCGTCTAAAGACGAACGTGGGCAGTGCAGCTTGGAAGGTTCGTTCAAAGACGAACGTAGGAAGGGCAACTTGGCAGGGCAGTTTGGCAGGTTCGTCTAAAGACGAACATGGACAGGACAGCTTGGAAGGTTCGTCTAAAGACGAACGTGGGCAGTGCAGCTTGGAAGGTTCGTTCAAAGACGAACGTAGGAAGGGCAACTTGGCAGGGCAGTTTGGCAGGTTCGTCTAAAGACGAACGTGGGCAGTGCAGCTCGGAAGGTTCGTCCAAAGACGAACGTGGGCAGTGCAGCTTGGAAGGTTCGTCCAAAGACAAACATGGGTAGTGCAGCTTGGCAGGTTCGTCTAAAGACGAACGTGGGCAATGCAGCTCGGAAGGTTCGTCTAAAGACGAACGTGGGCAGTGCAGCTTGGAAGGTTCGTTCAAAGACGAACGTAGGAAGGGCAACTTGGCAGGGCAGTTTGGCAGGTTCGTCTAAAGACGAACATGGACAGTACAGCTCGGAAGGTTCGTCTAAAGACGAACGTGGGCAGTGCAGCTTGGAAGGTTCGTTCAAAGACGAACGTAGGAAGGGCAACTTGGCAGGGCAGTTTGGCAGGTTCGTCTAAAGACGAACATGGACAGGACAGCTTGGAAGGTTCGTCTAAAGACGAACATGGGCAGTGCAGCGGACTTGGCATGTTCGTCCAAAGACAAACTTCACCCTCAGAATAATGCATTTCTGATTAAACTGCACATTTTTAGGCAAAACACTGTGACAGATTTTCAACTTTAGATGCAAAATTTCAACCAACAGGAGATTGATTTTTTTTTTTTTTAACCACCTGTTTTCATCAAAATCAGTTGATTTTTTTAAACTAAAATAGAAAGTATATTTCCCAAATAGAACGGGTTCTACATGTATATACTGATGAAAGTATAGTTTTACACTTTTGAGCTGATTTTTGTTATTTATTACAGTTTTATATACATGTATTCTAATCCACAAACTTGCCTTGAAACATGCCCATTTAGTGTTGAAATAATAGTTTTACAATATGAAGTTGATTTCTTCTCATACTTATTAGATTTATCAGAAGTTATATCATTTTTAAGAAAAGTATGTATTATGCATAAAGGGACATTTCTTCTGCTTTTTTTTAATATGCCATTTGCTTTTCCATATATGCCTATATACTGTTGAAAGTATACTGAGCTGATTTTCGTATATACTTATTACAGTTTTATGTATTCTAGATATACAAACTTGCTTTGAAACATGCCTATTTAGTGTTGACAAGATAGTTTACAATGTTCAGTTGATTTTACTCATACTTGGGTAGTTTTATTACATGTTATACATGTACATGTATTATTTTAAAGAAACTTTTCTACTTTTCCTTTTCCTTGTGATTTGCCATTTGCCATTCCACTGCATGTAACATGGAAGGAAGTAAATCAAGACGGCATGAAAAAGTACTCTTCATTGTGTATATGTGTCAGAAGTTTTGAAGTACCCTCTTTATATCGAATCCTTGTTATATCAGGGTTAAAAAGCAATAGAATAGACAAAAAAGTGGGACTGGCAAAAATACTGTCTTATAATGAGTTTGTTATACCATTGTTCTTTATAAGGAGGTTCCACTGTACCAGGTATGTGGAGGAAGAATTTGGCATTTGGTGATTATAAGTAGTTAATCAAAACATTGTAATGTATTGTATCAATGCATGTAATTATAACCGAACAATATCACTTGCCAGCATATAAGTGAATGTGTGTGATGTACATTTAATAACTTCTCTTTTGTACCTATCTGTATTCCTGACTGTAATCATTGAATTTAGGTATTATGGTATTATCAACTGCAATATGTCAATGTTGCAATATTCAATGAAAATACATGTACCCTTGCCAGCATATTCCTGTGTGAATTTCCATAATATAATGCAATATGAAAACTATGTTCAAAATAAATCTGCCAGTGAACGTTGCCATTTTCAGTTTGTTGTATAGCCATTGATAATGTGATCACACCAAATAGTGAAGCTGTTTTCCTTCCAAGATTTACTTTTATTGTGATCTGTTTAGAATTTGCTTATGCATAGATCCACAAACTTTTCCTGAAATATGCCTACATGTATATACTGTTGAAAGTATAGTTTTACACTTTTGAGCTGATTTTTGTTATTTATTACAGTTTTATATACATGTATTCTAATCCACAAACTTGCCTTGAAACATGCCTCTTTAGTGTTGAAATAATAGTTTTACAATATGAAGTTGATTTCTTCTCATACTTATTAGATTTATCAGAAGTTATATCATTTTTACGAAACGTATGTATTATGCATACAGGGACATTTCTTGTGCTTTTTTTTAATATGCCATTTGCTTTTCCATATATGCCTATATACTGTTGAAAGTATACTGAGCTGATTTTCGTATATATTTATTACAGTTTTATGTATTCTAGATATACAAACTTGCTTTGAAACATGCCTATTTAGTGTTGACAAGATAGTTTACAGTGTTCAGTTGATTTTACTTATACTTGTGTAGTTTTATTACAAGTTATACATGTACATGTATTATTTTAAAGAAACTTACAAGTATTACATACAGGGACACCTTTTCTACTTTTCTTTTTCCTTGTGATTTGCCATTTGCCATTCCACTGCATGTAACATGGAAGGAAGTAAATGAAGACGGCATGAAAAAGTACTCTTCATTGTGTGTATGTGTCAGAAGTTTTGAAGTACTATAATGTACATTCCTTTTATTTCATTTTATTTTTGTACAGTGGAGCATCATTATTAACGAACTCCTTGGAACCAAAGAAATTCCCTCTTTATGTCGAATCCTTGTTATATCAGGGTTAAAAAGCAATAGAATAGACAAAAAGTGGGACTGGCAAAAATACTGTCTTATAATGAGTTTGTTATACCATTGTTCTTTATAAGGAGGTTCCACTGTACCAGGTATGTGGAGGAAGAATTTGGCATTTGGTGATTATAAGTAGTTAATCAAAACATTTTAATGTATTGTATCAATGCATGTAATTATAACCAAACAATGTCACTTGCCAGCATATAAGTGAATGTGTGTGATGTACATTTAATAACTTCTCTTTTGTACCTATCTGTATTCCTGAGTGTAATCATTGAAATTAGGCATTATTGTATTATCAACTGCAATATGTCAATGTTGCAATATTGAATGAAAATACATGTACCCTTGCCAGCATATTCCTGTGTGAATTTCCATAATATAATGCAATACGAAAATTATGTTCAAAATAAATCTGCCAGTGAACGTTGCCATTTTCAGTTTGTTGTATAGCCATTAATAATGTGATCACATCAAATAGTGAAGCTGTTTTCCTTCCAAGATTTACATTTATTGTGATCTGTTTAGAATTTGCTTATGCATACATCCACAAACTTTTCCTGAAATATGCCTACATGTATATACTGTTGAAAGTATAGTTTTACACTTTTGAGCTGATTTTTGTTATTTATTACAGTTTTATATACATGTATTCTAATCCACAAACTTGCCTTGAAACATGCCTCTTTAGTGTTGAAATAATAGTTTTACAATATGAAGTTGATTTCTTCTCATACTTATTAGATTTATCAGAAGTTATATCATTTTTACGAAACGTATGTATTATGCATACAGGGACATTTCCTGTGCTTTTTTTTAATATGCCATTTGCTTTTCCATATATGCCTATATACTGTTGAAAGTATACTGAGCTGATTTTCGTATATATTTATTACAGTTTTATGTATTCTAGATATACAAACTTGCTTTGAAACATGCCTATTTAGTGTTGACAAGATAGTTTACAATGTTCAGTTGATTTTACTCATACTTGTGTAGTTTTATTACAAGTTATACATGTACATGTATTATTTTAAAGAAACTTACAAGTATTACATACAGGGACACCTTTCCTACTTTTCTTTTTCCTTGTGATTTGCCATTTGCCATTCCACTGCATGTAACATGGAAGGAAGTAAATCAAGACGGCATGAAAAAGTACTCTTCATTGTGTGTATGTGTCAGAAGTTTTGAAGTACTATAATGTACATTCCTTTTATTTCATTTTATTTTTGTACAGTGGAGCATCATTATTAACGAACTCCTTGGAACCAAAGAAATTCCCTCTTTATATCGAATCCTTGTTATATCAGGGCTAAAAAGCAATAGAATAGACAAAAAAGTGGGACTGGCAAAAATACTGTCTTATAATGAGTTTGTTATACCATTGTTCTTTATAAGGAGGTTCCACTGTACCAGGTATGTGGAGGAAAAATTTGGCATTTGATGATTATAAGTAGTTAATTAAAACATTGTAATGTATTGTATCAATGCATGTAATTATAACCAAACAATATCACTTGCCAGCATATAAGTGAATGTGTGTGATGTACATTTAATAACTTCTCTTTTGTACCTATCTGTATTCCTGACTGTAATCATTGAAATTAGGTATTATTGTATTATCAACTGCAATATGTCAATGTTGCAATATTGAATGAAAATACATGTACCCTTGCCGCCAGCATATTCCTGTGTGAATTTCCATAATATAATGCAATACGAAAATTATGTTCAAAATAAATCTGCCAGTGAACGTTGCCATTTTCAGTTATAGCCATTAATAATGTGATCACATCAAATAGTGAAGCTGTTTTCCTTCCAAGATTTACTTTTATTGTGATCTGTTTAGAATTTGCTTATGCATACATCCACAAACTTTTCCTGAAATATGCCTACATGTATATACTGTTGAAAGTATACTGGGCTGATTTTCGTATATATTTATTACAGTTTTATGTATTCTAGATATACAAACTTGCTTTGAAACATGCCTATTTAGTGTTGACAAGATAGTTTACAATGTTCAGTTGATTTTACTCATACTTGGGTAGTTTTATTACAAGTTATACATGTACATGTATTATTTTAAAGAAACTTACAAGTATTACATACAGGGACACCTTTTCTACTTTTCTTTTTCCTTGTGATTTGCCATTTGCCATTCCACTGCATGTAACATGGAAGGAAGTACATCAAGACGGCATGAAAAAGTACTCTTCATTGTGTGTATGTGTCAGAAGTTTTGAAGTACTATAATGTACATTCCTTTTATTTCATTTTATTTTTGTACAGTGGAGCATCATTATTAACGAACTCCTTGGAACCAAAGAAATTCCCTCTTTATATCGAATCCTTGTTATATCAGGGCTAAAAAGCAATAGAATAGACAAAAAAGTGGGACTGGCAAAAATACTGTCTTATAATGAGTTTGTTATACCATTGTTCTTTATAAGGAGGTTCCACTGTACCAGGTATGTGGAGGAAAAATTTGGCATTTGATGATTATAAGTAGTTAATTAAAACATTGTAATGTATTGTATCAATGCATGTAATTATAACCAAACAATATCACTTGCCAGCATATAAGTGAATGTGTGTGATGTACATTTAATAACTTCTCTTTTGTACCTATCTGTATTCCTGACTGTAATCATTGAATTTAGGTATTATGGTATTATCAACTGCAATATGTCAATGTTGCAATATTCAATGAAAATACATGTACCCTTGCCAGCATATTCCTGTGTGAATTTCCATAATATAATGCAATATGAAAACTATGTTCAAAATAAATCTGCCAGTGAACGTTGCCATTTTCAGTTTGTTGTATAGCCATTGATAATGTGATCACACCAAATAGTGAAGCTGTTTTCCTTCCAAGATTTACTTTTATTGTGATCTGTTTAGAATTTGCTTATGCATAGATCCACAAACTTTTCCTGAAATATGCCTACATGTATATACTGTTGAAAGTATAGTTTTACACTTTTGAGCTGATTTTTGTTATTTATTACAGTTTTATATACATGTATTCTAATCCACAAACTTGCCTTGAAACATGCCTCTTTAGTGTTGAAATAATAGTTTTACAATATGAAGTTGATTTCTTCTCATACTTATTAGATTTATCAGAAGTTATATCATTTTACGAAACGTATGTATTATGCATACAGGGACATTTCTTCTGCTTTTTTTTAATATGCCATTTGCTTTTCCATATATGCCTATATACTGTTGAAAGTATACTGAGCTGATTTTCGTATATATTTATTACAGTTTTATGTATTCTAGATATACAAACTTGCTTTGAAACATGCCTATTTAGTGTTGACAAGATAGTTTACAATGTTCAGTTGATTTTACTTATACTTGTGTAGTTTTATTACAAGTTATACATGTACATGTATTATTTTAAAGAAACTTACAAGTATTACATACAGGGACACCTTTTCTACTTTTCCTTTTCCTTGTGATTTGCCATTTGCCATTCCACTGCATGTAACATGGAAGGAAGTAAATGAAGACGGCATGAAAAAGTACTCTTCATTGTGTGTATGTGTCAGAAGTTTTGAAGTACTATAATGTACATTCCTTTTATTTCATTTTATTTTTGTACAGTGGAGCATCATTATTAACGAACTCCTTGGAACCAAAGAAATTCCCTCTTTATGTCGAATCCTTGTTATATCAGGGTTAAAAAGCAATAGAATAGACAAAAAGTGGGACTGGCAAAAATACTGTCTTATAATGAGTTTGTTATACCATTGTTCTTTATAAGGAGGTTCCACTGTACCAGGTATGTGGAGGAAGAATTTGGCATTTGGTGATTATAAGTAGTTAATCAAAACATTGTAATGTATTGTATCAATGCATGTAATTATAACCGAACAATGTCACTTGCCAGCATATAAGTGAATGTGTGTGATGTACATTTAATAACTTCTCTTTTGTACCTATCTGTATTCCTGACTGTAATCATTGAATTTAGGTATTATTGTATTATCAACTGCAATATGTCAATGTTGCAATATTGAATGAAAATACATGTACCCTTGCCAGCATATTCCTGTGTGAATTTCCATAATATAATGCAATGCGAAAATTATGTTCAAAATAAATCTGCCAGTGAACGTTGCCATTTTCAGTTTGTTGTATAGCCATTGATAATGTGATCACACCAAATAGTGAAGCTGTTTTCCTTCCAAGATTTACTTTTATTGTGATCTGTTTAGAATTTGCTTATGCATAGATCCACAAACTTTTCCTGAAATATGCCTACATGTATATACTGTTGAAAGTATAGTTTTACACTTTTGAGCTGATTTTTGTTATTTATTACAGTTTTATATACATGTATTCTAATCCACAAACTTGCCTTGAAACATGCCTCTTTAGTGTTGAAATAATAGTTTTACAATATGAAGTTGATTTCTTCTCATACTTATTAGATTTATCAGAAGTTATATCATTTTACGAAACGTATGTATTATGCATACAGGGACATTTCCTGTGCTTTTTTTTAATATGCCATTTGCTTTTCCATATATGCCTATATACTGTTGAAAGTATACTGAGCTGATTTTCGTATATATTTATTACAGTTTTATGTATTCTAGATATACAAACTTGCTTTGAAACATGCCTATTTAGTGTTGACAAGATAGTTTACAGTGTTCAGTTGATTTTACTTATACTTGTGTAGTTTTATTACAAGTTATACATGTACATGTATTATTTTAAAGAAACTTACAAGTATTACATACAGGGACACCTTTTCTACTTTTCCTTTTCCTTGTGATTTGCCATTTGCCATTCCACTGCATGTAACATGGAAGGAAGTAAATGAAGACGGCATGAAAAAGTACTCTTCATTGTGTGTATGTGTCAGAAGTTTTGAAGTACTATAATGTACATTCCTTTTATTTCATTTTATTTTTGTACAGTGGAGCATCATTATTAACGAACTCCTTGGAACCAAAGAAATTCCCTCTTTATATCGAATCCTTGTTATATCAGGGTTAAAAAGCAATAGAATAGACAAAAAGTGGGACTGGCAAAAATACTGTCTTATAATGAGTTTGTTATACAATTGTTCTTTATAAGGAGGTTCTACTGTACCAGGTATGTGGAGGAAGAATTTGGCATTTGGTGATTATAAGTAGTTAATCAAAACATTGTAATGTATTGTATCAATGCATGTAATTATAACCGAACAATATCACTTGCCAGCATATAAGTGAATGTGTGTGATGTACATTTAATAACTTCTCTTTTGTACCTATCTGTATTCCTGACTGTAATCATTGAAATTAGGCATTATTGTATTATCAACTGCAATATGTCAATGTTGCAATATTGAATGAAAATACATGTACCCTTGCCAGCATATTCCTGTGTGAATTTCCATAATATAATGCAATACGAAAATTATGTTCAAAATAAATCTGCCAGTGAACGTTGCCATTTTCAGTTTGTTGTATAGCCATTAATAATGTGATCACATCAAATAGTGAAGCTGTTTTCCTTCCAAGATTTACATCTATTGTGATCTGTTTAGAATTTGCTTATGCATACATCCACAAACTTTTCCTGAAATATGCCTACATGTATATACTGTTGAAAG
Organism: Heliocidaris erythrogramma; assembly: GCA_025617745.1. Lineage (NCBI taxonomy): Eukaryota > Metazoa > Echinodermata > Echinoidea > Camarodonta > Echinometridae > Heliocidaris > Heliocidaris erythrogramma. The sequence goes on along the minus strand of CM046859.1, from coordinate 40,079,781 downwards.
TATAGTTTTACACTTTTGAGCTGATTTTTGTTATTTATTACAGTTTTATATACATGTATTCTAATCCACAAACTTGCCTTGAAACATGCCTCTTTAGTGTTGAAATAATAGTTTTACAATATGAAGTTGATTTCTTCTCATACTTATTAGATTTATCAGAAGTTATATCATTTTTACGAAACGTATGTATTATGCATACAGGGACATTTCTTCTGCTTTTTTTTAATATGCCATTTGCTTTTCCATATATGCCTATATACTGTTGAAAGTATACTGAGCTGATTTTCGTATATATTTATTACAGTTTTATGTATTCTAGATATACAAACTTGCTTTGAAACATGCCTATTTAGTGTTGACAAGATAGTTTACAATGTTCAGTTGATTTTACTCATACTTGTGTAGTTTTATTACAAGTTATACATGTACATGTATTATTTTAAAGAAACTTACAAGTATTACATACAGGGACACCTTTCCTACTTTTCTTTTTCCTTGTGATTTGCCATTTGCCATTCCACTGCATGTAACATGGAAGGAAGTAAATGAAGACGGCATGAAAAAGTACTCTTCATTGTGTGTATGTGTCAGAAGTTTTGAAGTACTATAATGTACATTCCTTTTATTTCATTTTATTTTTGTACAGTGGAGCATCATTATTAACGAACTCCTTGGAACCAAAGAAATTCCCTCTTTATATCGAATCCTTGTTATATCAGGGCTAAAAAGCAATAGAATAGACAAAAAAGTGGGACTGGCAAAAATACTGTCTTATAATGAGTTTGTTATACCATTGTTCTTTATAAGGAGGTTCCACTGTACCAGGTATGTGGAGGAAAAATTTGGCATTTGATGATTATAAGTAGTTAATTAAAACATTGTAATGTATTGTATCAATGCATGTAATTATAACCAAACAATATCACTTGCCAGCATATAAGTGAATGTGTGTGATGTACATTTAATAACTTCTCTTTTGTACCTATCTGTATTCCTGACTGTAATCATTGAAATTAGGTATTATTGTATTATCAACTGCAATATGTCAATGTTGCAATATTGAATGAAAATACATGTACCCTTGCCGCCAGCATATTCCTGTGTGAATTTCCATAATATAATGCAATACGAAAATTATGTTCAAAATAAATCTGCCAGTGAACGTTGCCATTTTCAGTTATAGCCATTAATAATGTGATCACATCAAATAGTGAAGCTGTTTTCCTTCCAAGATTTACTTTTATTGTGATCTGTTTAGAATTTGCTTATGCATAGATCCACAAACTTTTCCTGAAATATGCCTACATGTATATACTGTTGAAAGTATACTGGGCTGATTTTCGTATATATTTATTACAGTTTTATGTATTCTAGATATACAAACTTGCTTTGAAACATGCCTATTTAGTGTTGACAAGATAGTTTACAATGTTCAGTTGATTTTACTCATACTTGGGTAGTTTTATTACAAGTTATACATGTACATGTATTATTTTAAAGAAACTTACAAGTATTACATACAGGGACACCTTTCCTACTTTTCTTTTTCCTTGTGATTTGCCATTTGCCATTCCACTGCATGTAACATGGAAGGAAGTAAATCAAGACGGCATGAAAAAGTACTCTTCATTGTGTGTATGTGTCAGAAGTTTTGAAGTACTATAATGTACATTCCTTTTATTTCATTTTATTTTTGTACAGTGGAGCATCATTATTAACGAACTCCTTGGAACCAAAGAAATTCCCTCTTTATATCGAATCCTTGTTATATCAGGGCTAAAAAGCAATAGAATAGACAAAAAAGTGGGACTGGCAAAAATACTGTCTTATAATGAGTTTGTTATACCATTGTTCTTTATAAGGAGGTTCCACTGTACCAGGTATGTGGAGGAAAAATTTGGCATTTGATGATTATAAGTAGTTAATTAAAACATTGTAATGTATTGTATCAATGCATGTAATTATAACCAAACAATATCACTTGCCAGCATATAAGTGAATGTGTGTGATGTACATTTAATAACTTCTCTTTTGTACCTATCTGTATTCCTGACTGTAATCATTGAAATTAGGTATTATTGTATTATCAACTGCAATATGTCAATGTTGCAATATTGAATGAAAATACATGTACCCTTGCCGCCAGCATATTCCTGTGTGAATTTCCATAATATAATGCAATACGAAAATTATGTTCAAAATAAATCTGCCAGTGAACGTTGCCATTTTCAGTTATAGCCATTAATAATGTGATCACATCAAATAGTGAAGCTGTTTTCCTTCCAAGATTTACTTTTATTGTGATCTGTTTAGAATTTGCTTATGCATAGATCCACAAACTTTTCCTGAAATATGCCTACATGTATATACTGTTGAAAGTATACTGGGCTGATTTTCGTATATATTTATTACAGTTTTATGTATTCTAGATATACAAACTTGCTTTGAAACATGCCTATTTAGTGTTGACAAGATAGTTTACAATGTTCAGTTGATTTTACTCATACTTAGGTAGTTTTATTACAAGTTATACATGTACATGTATTATTTTAAAGAAACTTACAAGTATTACATACAGGGACACCTTTTCTACTTTTCTTTTTCCTTGTGATTTGCCATTTGCCATTCCACTGCATGTAACATGGAAGGAAGTAAATCAAGACGGCATGAAAAAGTACTCTTCATTGTGTGTATGTGTCAGAAGTTTTGAAGTACTATAATGTACATTCCTTTTATTTCATTTTATTTTTGTACAGTGGAGCATCATTATTAACGAACTCCTTGGAACCAAAGAAATTCCCTCTTTATATCGAATCCTTGTTATATCAGGGCTAAAAAGCAATAGAATAGACAAAAAAGTGGGACTGGCAAAAATACTGTCTTATAATGAGTTTGTTATACCATTGTTCTTTATAAGGAGGTTCCACTGTACCAGGTATGTGGAGGAAAAATTTGGCATTTGATGATTATAAGTAGTTAATTAAAACATTGTAATGTATTGTATCAATGCATGTAATTATAACCAAACAATATCACTTGCCAGCATATAAGTGAATGTGTGTGATGTACATTTAATAACTTCTCTTTTGTACCTATCTGTATTCCTGACTGTAATCATTGAAATTAGGTACTATTGTATTATCAACTGCAATATGTCAATGTTGCAATATTGAATGAAAATACATGTACCCTTGCCGCCAGCATATTCCTGGGTGAATTTCCATAATATAATGCAATACGAAAATTATGTTCAAAATAAATCTGCCAGTGAACGTTGCCATTTTCAGTTATAGCCATTAATAATGTGATCACATCAAATAGTGAAGCTGTTTTCCTTCCAAGATTTACTTTTATTGTGATCTGTTTAGAATTTGCTTATGCATACATCCACAAACTTTTCCTGAAATATGCCTACATGTATATACTGTTGAAAGTATACTGGGCTGATTTTCGTATATATTTATTACAGTTTTATGTATTCTAGATATACAAACTTGCTTTGAAACATGCCTATTTAGTGTTGACAAGATAGTTTACAATGTTCAGTTGATTTTACTCATACTTGGGTAGTTTTATTACAAGTTATACATGTACATGTATTATTTTAAAGAAACTTACAAGTATTACATACAGGGACACATTTTTCTATTTTTCTTTTTCCTTGTGATTTGCCATTTGCCATTCCACTGCATGTAACATGCAGGGAAGTAAATCAAGACGGCATGAAAAAGTACTCTTCATTGTGTGTATGTGTCAGAAGTTTTGAAGTATTATAATGTACATTCGTTTTATTTCATTTTATTTTTGTACAGTGGAGCATCATTATTAACGAACTCCTTGGAACCAAAGAAATTCCATCTTTATATTGAATCCTTGTTATATCAGGGCTAAAAAGCAATAGAATAGACAAAAAAGTGGGACTGGCAAAAATACTGTCTTATAATGAGTTTGTTATACCATTGTTCTTTATAAGGAGGTTCCACTGTACCAGGTATGTGGAGGAAAAAAATGGCATTTGATGATTATAAGTAGTTAATTAAAACATTGTAATGTATTGTATCAATGCATGTAATTATAACCAAACAATATCACTTGCCAGCATATAAGTGAATGTGTGTGATGTACATTTAATAACTTCTCTTTTGTACCTATCTGTATTCCTGAGTGTAATCATTGAAATTAGGTATTATTGTATTATCAACTGCAATATGTCAATGTTGCAATATTGAATGAAAATACATGTACCCTTGCCGCCAGCATATTCCTGTGTGAATTTCCATAATATAATGCAATACGAAAATTATGTTCAAAATAAATCTGCCAGTGAACGTTGCCATTTTCAGTTTGTTGTATAGCCATTAATAATGTGATCACATCAAATAGTGAAGCTGTTTTCCTTCCAAGATTTACTTTTATTGTGATCTGTTTAGAATTTGCTTATGCATACATCCACAAACTTTTCCTGAAATATACCTACATGTATATACTGTTGAAAGTATACTGGGCTGATTTTCGTATATTTTTATTACAGTTTTATGTATTCTAGATATACAAACTTGCTTTGAAACATGCCTTATTAGTGTTGACAAGATAGTTTACAATGTTCAGTTGATTTTACTCATACTTGGGTAGTTTTATTACAAGTTATACATGTACATGTATTATTTTAAAGAAACTTGCAAGTATTACATACAGGGACACCTTTTCTACTTTTCTTTTTCCTTGTGATTTGCCATTTGCCATTCCACTGCATGTAACATGCAGGGAAGTAAATCAAGACGGCATGAAAAAGTACTCTTCATTGTGTGTATGTGTCAGAAGTTTTGAAGTACTATAATGTACATTCCTTTTATTTCATTTTATTTTTGTACAGTGGAGCATCATTATTAACGAACTCCTTGGAACCAAAGAAATTCCATCTTTATATTGAATCCTTGTTATATCAGGGCTAAAAAGCAATAGAATAGACAAAAATGTGGGACTGCCAAAAATACTGTCTTATAATGAGTTTGTTATACCATTGTTCTTTATAAGGAGGTTCCACTGTACCAGGTATGTGGAGGAAAAATTTGGCATTTGATGATTATAAGTAGTTAATTAAAACATTGTAATGTATTGTATCAATGCATGTAATTATAACCAAACAATATCACTTGCCAGCATATAAGTGAATGTGTGTGATGTACATTTAATAACTTCTCTTTTGTACCTATCTGTATTCCTGACTGTAATCATTGAAATTAGGTACTATTGTATTATCAACTGCAATATGTCAATGTTGCAATATTGAATGAAAATACATGTACCCTTGCCGCCAGCATATTCCTGGGTGAATTTCCATAATATAATGCAATACGAAAATTATGTTCAAAATAAATCTGCCAGTGAACGTTGCCATTTTCAGTTATAGCCATTAATAATGTGATCACATCAAATAGTGAAGCTGTTTTCCTTCCAAGATTTACTTTTATTGTGATCTGTTTAGAATTTGCTTATGCATACATCCACAAACTTTTCCTGAAATATGCCTACATGTATATACTGTTGAAAGTATACTGGGCTGATTTTCGTATATATTTATTACAGTTTTATGTATTCTAGATATACAAACTTGCTTTGAAACATGCCTATTTAGTGTTGACAAGATAGTTTACAATGTTCAGTTGATTTTACTCATACTTGGGTAGTTTTATTACAAGTTATACATGTACATGTATTATTTTAAAGAAACTTACAAGTATTACATACAGGGACACATTTTTCTATTTTTCTTTTTCCTTGTGATTTGCCATTTGCCATTCCACTGCATGTAACATGCAGGGAAGTAAATCAAGACGGCATGAAAAAGTACTCTTCATTGTGTGTATGTGTCAGAAGTTTTGAAGTATTATAATGTACATTCGTTTTATTTCATTTTATTTTTGTACAGTGGAGCATCATTATTAACGAACTCCTTGGAACCAAAGAAATTCCATCTTTATATTGAATCCTTGTTATATCAGGGCTAAAAAGCAATAGAATAGACAAAAAAGTGGGACTGGCAAAAATACTGTCTTATAATGAGTTTGTTATACCATTGTTCTTTATAAGGAGGTTCCACTGTACCAGGTATGTGGAGGAAAAAAATGGCATTTGATGATTATAAGTAGTTAATTAAAACATTGTAATGTATTGTATCAATGCATGTAATTATAACCAAACAATATCACTTGCCAGCATATAAGTGAATGTGTGTGATGTACATTTAATAACTTCTCTTTTGTACCTATCTGTATTCCTGAGTGTAATCATTGAAATTAGGTATTATTGTATTATCAACTGCAATATGTCAATGTTGCAATATTGAATGAAAATACATGTACCCTTGCCGCCAGCATATTCCTGTGTGAATTTCCATAATATAATGCAATACGAAAATTATGTTCAAAATAAATCTGCCAGTGAACGTTGCCATTTTCAGTTTGTTGTATAGCCATTAATAATGTGATCACATCAAATAGTGAAGCTGTTTTCCTTCCAAGATTTACTTTTATTGTGATCTGTTTAGAATTTGCTTATGCATACATCCACAAACTTTTCCTGAAATATACCTACATGTATATACTGTTGAAAGTATACTGGGCTGATTTTCGTATATTTTTATTACAGTTTTATGTATTCTAGATATACAAACTTGCTTTGAAACATGCCTTATTAGTGTTGACAAGATAGTTTACAATGTTCAGTTGATTTTACTCATACTTGGGTAGTTTTATTACAAGTTATACATGTACATGTATTATTTTAAAGAAACTTACAAGTATTACATACAGGGACACCTTTTCTACTTTTCTTTTTCCTTGTGATTTGCCATTTGCCATTCCACTGCATGTAACATGCAGGGAAGTAAATCAAGACGGCATGAAAAAGTACTCTTCATTGTGTGTATGTGTCAGAAGTTTTGAAGTATTATAATGTACATTCGTTTTATTTCATTTTATTTTTGTACAGTGGAGCATCATTATTAACGAACTCCTTGGAACCAAAGAAATTCCATCTTTATATTGAATCCTTGTTATATCAGGGCTAAAAAGCAATAGAATAGACAAAAATGTGGGACTGGCAAAAATACTGTCTTATAATGAGTTTGTTATACCATTGTTCTTTATAAGGAGGTTCCACTGTACCAGGTATGTGGAGGAAAAATTTGGCATTTGATGATTATAAGTAGTTAATTAAAACATTGTAATGTATTGTATCAATGCATGTAATTATAACCAAACAATATCACTTGCCAGCATATAAGTGAATGTGTGTGATGTACATTTAATAACTTCTCTTTTGTACCTATCTGTATTCCTGAGTGTAATCATTGAAATTAGGTATTATTGTATTATCAACTGCAGTATGTCAATGTTGCAATATTGAATGAAAATGCATGTACCCTTGCCGCCAGCATATTCCTGTGTGAATTTCCATAATATAATGCAATACGAAAATTATGTTCAAAATAAATCTGCCAGTGAACGTTGCCATTTTCAGTTTGTTGTATAGCCATTAATAATGTGATCACATCAAATAGTGAAGCTGTTTTCCTTCCAAGATTTACTTTTATTGTGATCTGTTTAGAATTTGCTTATGCATACATCCACAAACTTTTCCTGAAATATGCCTACATGTATATACTGTTGAAAGTATACTGGGCTGATTTTCGTATATATTTATTACAGTTTTATGTATTCTAGATATACAAACTTGCTTTGAAACATGCCTATTTAGTGTTGACAAGATAGTTTACAATGTTCAGTTGATTTTACTCATACTTGGGTAGTTTTATTACAAGTTATACATGTACATGTATTATTTTAAAGAAACTTACAAGTATTACATACAGGGACACCTTTTCTACTTTTCTTTTTCCTTGTGATTTGCCATTTGCCATTCCACTGCATGTAACATGGAAGGAAGTAAATCAAGACGGCATGAAAAAGTACTCTTCATTGTGTGTATGTGTCAGAAGTTTTGAAGTACTATAATGTACATTCCTTTTATTTCATTTTATTTTTGTACAGTGGAGCATCATTATTAACGAACTCCTTGGAACCAAAGAAATTCCATCTTTATATCGAATCCTTGTTATATCAGGGTTAAAAAGCAATAGAATAGACAAAAAAGTGGGACTGGCAAAAATACTGTCTTATAATGAGTTTGTTATACCATTGTTCTTTATAAGGAGGTTCCACTGTACCAGGTATGTGGAGGAAGAATTTGGCATTTGGTGATTATAAGTAGTTAATCAAAACATTGTAATGTATTGTATCAATGCATGTAATTATAACCGAACAATATCACTTGCCAGCATATAAGTGAATGTGTGTGATGTACATTTAATAACTTCTCTTTTGTACCTATCTGTATTCCTGAGTGTAATCATTGAAATTAGGCATTATTGTATTATCAACTGCAATATGTCAATGTTGCAATATTGAATGAAAATACATGTACCCTTGCCGCCAGCATATTCCTGTGTGAATTTCCATAATATAATGCAATACGAAAATTATGTTCAAAATAAATCTGCCAGTGAACGTTGCCATTTTCAGTTTGTTGTATAGCCATTGATAATGTGATCACACCAAATAGTGAAGCTGTTTTCCTTCCAAGATTTACTTTTATTGTGATCTGTTTAGAATTTACTTATGCATACATCCAAAAACTTTTCCTGAAATATGCCTACATGTATATACTGTTGAAAGTATACTGGGCTGATTTTCGTATATTTTTATTACAGTTTTATGTATTCTAGATATACAAACTTGCTTTGAAACATGCCTTATTAGTGTTGACAAGATAGTTTACAATGTTCAGTTAATTTTACTCATACTTGGGTAGTTTTTTTACAAGTTATACATGTACATGTATTATTTTAAAGAAACTTACAAGTATTACATACAGGGACACCTTTTCTACTTTTCTTTTTCCTTGTGATTTGCCATTTGCCATTCCACTGCATGTAACATGCAGGGAAGTAAATCAAGACGGCATGAAAAAGTACTCTTCATTGTGTGTATGTGTCAGAAGTTTTGAAGTATTATAATGTACATTCGTTTTATTTCATTTTATTTTTGTACAGTGGAGCATCATTATTAACGAACTCCTTGGAACCAAAGAAATTCCATCTTTATATTGAATCCTTGTTATATCAGGGCTAAAAAGCAATAGAATAGACAAAAAAGTGGGACTGGCAAAAATACTGTCTTATAATGATTTTGTTATACCATTGTTCTTTATAAGGAGGTTCCACTGTACCAGGTATGTGGAGGAAAAAATTGGCATTTGATGATTATAAGTAGTTAATTAAAACATTGTAATGTATTGTATCAATGCATGTAATTATAACCAAACAATATCACTTGCCAGCATATAAGTGAATGTGTGTGATGTACATTTAATAACTTCTCTTTTGTACCTATCTGTATTCCTGAGTGTAATCATTGAAATTAGGTATTATTGTATTATCAACTGCAGTATGTCAATGTTGCAATATTGAATGAAAATGCATGTACCCTTGCCGCCAGCATATTCCTGTGTGAATTTCCATAATATAATGCAATACGAAAATTATGTTCAAAATAAATCTGCCAGTGAACGTTGCCATTTTCAGTTTGTTGTATAGCCATTAATAATGTGATCACATCAAATAGTGAAGCTGTTTTCCTTCCAAGATTTACTTTTATTGTGATCTGTTTAGAATTTACTTATGCATACATCCACAAACTTTTCCTGAAATATGCCTACATGTATATACTGTTGAAAGTATACTGGGCTGATTTTCGTATATATTTATTACAGTTTTATGTATTCTAGATATACAAACTTGCTTTGAAACATGCCTATTTAGTGTTGACAAGATAGTTTACAATGTTCAGTTGATTTTACTCATACTTGGGTAGTTTTATTACAAGTTATACATGTACATGTATTATTTTAAAGAAACTTACAAGTATTACATACAGGGACACCTTTTCTACTTTTCTTTTTCCTTGTGATTTGCCATTTGCCATTCCACTGCATGTAACATGGAAGGAAGTAAATCAAGACGGCATGAAAAAGTACTCTTCATTGTGTGTATGTGTCAGAAGTTTTGAAGTACTATAATGTACATTCCTTTTATTTCATTTTATTTTTGTACAGTGGAGCATCATTATTAACGAACTCCTTGGAACCAAAGAAATTCCCTCTTTATATCGAATCCTTGTTATATCAGGGTTAAAAAGCAATAGAATAGACAAAAAAGTGGGACTGGCAAAAATACTGTCTTATAATGAGTTTGTTATACCATTGTTCTTTATAAGGAGGTTCCACTGTACCAGGTATGTGGAGGAAGAATTTGGCATTTGGTGATTATAAGTAGTTAATCAAAACATTGTAATGTATTGTATCAATGCATGTAATTATAACCGAACAATATCACTTGCCAGCATATAAGTGAATGTGTGTGATGTACATTTAATAACTTCTCTTTTGTACCTATCTGTATTCCTGAGTGTAATCATTGAAATTAGGTATTATTGTATTATCAACTGCAATATGTCAATGTTGCAATATTGAATGAAAATACATGTACCCTTGCCGCCAGCATATTCCTGTGTGAATTTCCATAATATAATGCAATACGAAAATTATGTTCAAAATAAATCTGCCAGTGAACGTTGCCATTTTCAGTTTGTTGTATAGCCATTGATAATGTGATCACACCAAATAGTGAAGCTGTTTTCCTTCCAAGATTTACTTTTATTGTGATCTGTTTAGAATTTGCTTATGCATACATCCACAAACTTTTCCTGAAATATGCCTACATGTATATACTGTTGAAAGTATACTGGGCTGATTTTCGTATATTTTTATTACAGTTTTATGTATTCTAGATATACAAACTTGCTTTGAAACATGCCTTATTAGTGTTGACAAGATAGTTTACAATGTTCAGTTAATTTTACTCATACTTGGGTAGTTTTTTTACAAGTTATACATGTACATGTATTATTTTAAAGAAACTTACAAGTATTACATACAGGGACACCTTTTCTACTTTTCTTTTTCCTTGTGATTTGCCATTTGCCATTCCACTGCATGTAACATGCAGGGAAGTAAATCAAGACGGCATGAAAAAGTACTCTTCATTGTGTGTATGTGTCAGAAGTTTTGAAGTATTATAATGTACATTCGTTTTATTTCATTTTATTTTTGTACAGTGGAGCATCATTATTAACGAACTCCTTGGAACCAAAGAAATTCCATCTTTATATTGAATCCTTGTTATATCAGGGCTAAAAAGCAATAGAATAGACAAAAAAGTGGGACTGGCAAAAATACTGTCTTATAATGATTTTGTTATACCATTGTTCTTTATAAGGAGGTTCCACTGTACCAGGTATGTGGAGGAAAAAATTGGCATTTGATGATTATAAGTAGTTAATTAAAACATTGTAATGTATTGTATCAATGCATGTAATTATAACCAAACAATATCACTTGCCAGCATATAAGTGAATGTGTGTGATGTACATTTAATAACTTCTCTTTTGTACCTATCTGTATTCCTGAGTGTAATCATTGAAATTAGGTATTATTGTATTATCAACTGCAGTATGTCAATGTTGCAATATTGAATGAAAATGCATGTACCCTTGCCAGCATATTCCTGTGTGAATTTCCATAATATAATGCAATACGAAAATTATGTTCAAAATAAATCTGCCAGTGAACGTTGCCATTTTCAGTTTGTTGTATAGCCATTAATAATGTGATCACATCAAATAGTGAAGCTGTTTTCCTTCCAAGATTTACTTTTATTGTGATCTGTTTAGAATTTACTTATGCATACATCCACAAACTTTTCCTGAAATATGCCTACATGTATATACTGTTGAAAGTATACTGGGCTGATTTTCGTATATATTTATTACAGTTTTATGTATTCTAGATATACAAACTTGCTTTGAAACATGCCTATTTAGTGTTGACAAGATAGTTTACAATGTTCAGTTGATTTTACTCATACTTGGGTAGTTTTATTACAAGTTATACATGTACATGTATTATTTTAAAGAAACTTACAAGTATTACATACAGGGACACCTTTTCTACTTTTCTTTTTCCTTGTGATTTGCCATTTGCCATTCCACTGCATGTAACATGGAAGGAAGTAAATCAAGACGGCATGAAAAAGTACTCTTCATTGTGTGTATGTGTCAGAAGTTTTGAAGTACTATAATGTACATTCCTTTTATTTCATTTTATTTTTGTACAGTGGAGCATCATTATTAACGAACTCCTTGGAACCAAAGAAATTCCCTCTTTATATCGAATCCTTGTTATATCAGGGTTAAAAAGCAATAGAATAGACAAAAAAGTGGGACTGGCAAAAATACTGTCTTATAATGAGTTTGTTATACCATTGTTCTTTATAAGGAGGTTCCACTGTACCAGGTATGTGGAGGAAGAATTTGGCATTTGGTGATTATAAGTAGTTAATCAAAACATTGTAATGTATTGTATCAATGCATGTAATTATAACCGAACAATATCACTTGCCAGCATATAAGTGAATGTGTGTGATGTACATTTAATAACTTCTCTTTTGTACCTATCTGTATTCCTGAGTGTAATCATTGAAATTAGGTATTATTGTATTATCAACTGCAATATGTCAATGTTGCAATATTGAATGAAAATACATGTACCCTTGCCGCCAGCATATTCCTGTGTGAATTTCCATAATATAATGCAATACGAAAATTATGTTCAAAATAAATCTGCCAGTGAACGTTGCCATTTTCAGTTTGTTGTATAGCCATTGATAATGTGATCACACCAAATAGTGAAGCTGTTTTCCTTCCAAGATTTACTTTTATTGTGATCTGTTTAGAATTTGCTTATGCATACATCCACAAACTTTTCCTGAAATATGCCTACATGTATATACTGTTGAAAGTATACTGGGCTGATTTTCGTATATTTTTATTACAGTTTTATGTATTCTAGATATACAAACTTGCTTTGAAACATGCCTTATTAGTGTTGACAAGATAGTTTACAATGTTCAGTTAATTTTACTCATACTTGGGTAGTTTTTTTACAAGTTATACATGTACATGTATTATTTTAAAGAAACTTACAAGTATTACATACAGGGACACCTTTTCTACTTTTCTTTTTCCTTGTGATTTGCCATTTGCCATTCCACTGCATGTAACATGCAGGGAAGTAAATCAAGACGGCATGAAAAAGTACTCTTCATTGTGTGTATGTGTCAGAAGTTTTGAAGTATTATAATGTACATTCGTTTTATTTCATTTTATTTTTGTACAGTGGAGCATCATTATTAACGAACTCCTTGGAACCAAAGAAATTCCATCTTTATATTGAATCCTTGTTATATCAGGGCTAAAAAGCAATAGAATAGACAAAAAAGTGGGACTGGCAAAAATACTGTCTTATAATGATTTTGTTATACCATTGTTCTTTATAAGGAGGTTCCACTGTACCAGGTATGTGGAGGAAAAATTTGGCATTTGATGATTATAAGTAGTTAATTAAAACATTGTAATGTATTGTATCAATGCATGTAATTATAACCAAACAATATCACTTGCCAGCATATAAGTGAATGTGTGTGATGTACATTTAATAACTTCTCTTTTGTACCTATCTGTATTCCTGAGTGTAATCATTGAAATTAGGTATTATTGTATTATCAACTGCAATATGTCAATGTTGCAATATTGAATGAAAATACATGTACCCTTGCCGCCAGCATATTCCTGTGTGAATTTCCATAATATAATGCAATACGAAAATTATGTTCAAAATAAATCTGCCAGTGAACGTTGCCATTTTCAGTTTGTTGTATAGCCATTAATAATGTGATCACATCAAATAGTGAAGCTGTTTTCCTTCCAAGATTTACTTTTATTGTGATCTGTTTAGAAGTTGCTTATGCATACATCCACAAACTTTTCCTGAAATATGCCTACATGTATATACTGTTGAAAGTATACTGGGCTGATTTTCGTATATATTTATTACAGTTTTATGTATTCTAGATATACAAACTTGCTTTGAAACATGCCTAATTAGTGTTGACAAGATAGTTTACAATGTTCAGTTGATTTTACTTATACTTGGGTAGTTTTATTACAAGTTATACATGTACATGTATTATTTTAAAGAAACTTACAAGTATTACATACAGGGACACCTTTTCTACTTTTCTTTTTCCTTGTGATTTGCCATTTGTCATTCCACTGCATGTAACATGCAGGGAAGTAAATGAAGACGGCATGAAAAAGTACTCTTCATTGTGTGTATGTGTCAGAAGTTTTGAAGTATTATAATGTACATTCGTTTTATTTCATTTTATTTTTGTACAGTGGAGCATCATTATTAACGAACTCCTTGGAACCAAAGAAATTCCATCTTTATATCGAATCCTTGTTATATCAGGGTTAAAAAGCAATAGAATAGACAAAAAAGTGGGACTGGCAAAAATACTGTCTTATAATGAGTTTGTTATACCATTGTTCTTTATAAGGAGGTTCAACTGTACCAGGTATGTGGAGGAAGAATTTGGCATTTGGTGATTATAAGTAGTTAATCAAAACATTGTAATGCATTGTATCAATGCATGTAATTATAACCGAACAATATCACTTGCCAGCATATAAGTGAATGTGTGTGATGTACATTCAATAACTTCTCTTTTGTACCTATCTGTATTCCTGACTGTAATCATTGAATTTAGGTATTATGGTATTATCAACTGCAATATGTCAATGTTGCAATATTCAATGAAAATACATGTACCCTTGCCAGCATATTCATGTGTGAATTTCCATAATATAATGCAATATGAAAACTATGTTCAAAATAAATCTGTCAGTGAACGTTGCCATTTTCAGTTTGTTGTATAGCCATTGATAATGTGATCACACCAAATAGTGAAGCTGTTTTCCTTCCAAGATTTACTTTTATTGTGATCTGTTTAGAATTTGCTTATGCATACATCCACAAACTTTTCCTGAAATATGCCTACATGTATATACTGTTGAAAGTATAGTTTTACACTTTTGAGCTGATTTTTGTTATTTATTACAGTTTTATATACATGTATTCTAATCCACAAACTTGCCTTGAAACATGCCTCTTTAATGTTGAAATAATAGTTTTACAATATGAAGTTGATTTCTTCTCATACTTATTAGATTTATCAGAAGTTATATCATTTTTACGAAACGTATGTATTATGCATACAGGGACATTTCCTGTGCTTTTTTTTAATATGCCATTTGCTTTTCCATATATGCCTATATACTGTTGAAAGTATACTGAGCTGATTTTCGTATATATTTATTACAGTTTTATGTATTCTAGATATACAAACTTGCTTTGAAACATGCCTATTTAGTGTTGACAAGATAGTTTACAATGTTCAGTTGATTTTACTCATACTTGTGTAGTTTTATTACAAGTTATACATGTACATGTATTATTTTAAAGAAACTTACAAGTATTACATACAGGGACACCTTTTCTACTTTTCTTTTTCCTTGTGATTTGCCATTTGCCATTCCACTGCATGTAACATGGAAGGAAGTAAATCAAGACGGCATGAAAAAGTACTCTTCATTGTGTGTATGTGTCAGAAGTTTTGAAGTACTATAATGTACATTCCTTTTATTTCATTTTATTTTTGTACAGTGGAGCATCATTATTAACGAACTCCTTGGAACCAAAGAAATTCCCTCTTTATATCGAATCCTTGTTATATCAGGGCTAAAAAGCAATAGAATAGACAAAAAAGTGGGACTGGCAAAAATACTGTCTTATAATGAGTTTGTTATACCATTGTTCTTTATAAGGAGGTTCCACTGTACCAGGTATGTGGAGGAAAAATTTGGCATTTGATGATTATAAGTAGTTAATTAAAACATTGTAATGTATTGTATCAATGCATGTAATTATAACCAAACAATATCACTTGCCAGCATATAAGTGAATGTGTGTGATGTACATTTAATAACTTCTCTTTTGTACCTATCTGTATTCCTGACTGTAATCATTGAATTTAGGTATTATGGTATTATAAACTGCAATATGTCAATGTTGCAATATTCAATGAAAATAGATACGAAAATTATGTTCAAAATAAATCTGCCAGTGAACGTTGCCATTTTCAGTTTGTTGTATAGCCATTAATAATGTGATCACATCAAATAGTGAAGCTGTTTTCCTTCCAAGATTTACTTTTATTGTGATCTGTTTAGAATTTGCTTATGCATACATCCACAAACTTTTCCTGAAATATGCCTACATGTATATACTGTTGAAAGTATACTGGGCTGATTTTCGTATATATTTATTACAGTTTTATGTATTCTAGATATACAAACTTGCTTTGAAACATGCCTATTTAGTGTTGACAAGATAGTTTACAATGTTCAGTTGATTTTACTCATACTTGGGTAGTTTTATTACAAGTTATACATGTACATGTATTATTTTAAAGAAACTTACAAGTATTACATACAGGGACACCTTTTCTACTTTTCTTTTTCCTTGTGATTTGCCATTTGCCATTCCACTGCATGTAACATGGAAGGAAGTAAATCAAGACGGCATGAAAAAGTACTCTTCATTGTGTGTATGTGTCAGAAGTTTTGAAGTACTATAATGTACATTCCTTTTATTTCATTTTATTTTTGTACAGTGGAGCATCATTATTAACGAACTCCTTGGAACCAAAGAAATTCCCTCTTTATATCGAATCCTTGTTATATCAGGGCTAAAAAGCAATAGAATAGACAAAAAAGTGGGACTGGCAAAAATACTGTCTCATAATGAGTTTGTTATACCATTGTTCTTTATAAGGAGGTTCCACTGTACCAGGTATGTGGAGGAAGAATTTGGCATTGATATAAGTAGTTAATCAAAATATTGTAATGTATTGTATCAATGCATGTAATTATAACCGGACAATATCACTTGCCAGCATATAAGTGAATGTGTGTGATGTACATCTAATAACTTCTCTTTTGTACCTATGTGTATTCCTGACTGTAATCATTGAATTTAGGTATTATGGTATTATAAACTGCAATATGTCAATGTTGCAATATTCAATGAAAATACATGTACCCTTGCCAGCATATTCCTGTGTGAATTTCCATAATATAATGCAATATGAAAACTATGTTCAAAATAAATCTGCCAGTGAACGTTGCCATTGATAATGTGATCACACCAAATAGTGAAGCTGTTTTCCTTCCAAGATTTACTTTTATTGTGATCTGTTTAGAATTTGCTTATGCATAGATCCACAAACTTTTCCTGAAATATGCCTACATGTATATACTGTTGAAAGTATACTGAGCTGATTTTCGTATATATTTATTACAGTTTTATGTATTCTAGATATACAAACTTGCTTTGAAACATGCCTATTTAGTGTTGACAAGATAGTTTACAATGTTCAGTTGATTTTACTCATACTTGGGTAGTTTTATTACAAGTTATACATGTACATGTATTATTTTAAAGAAACTTACAAGTATTACATACAGGGACACCTTTTCTACTTTTCTTTTTCCTTGTGATTTGCCATTTGCCATTCCACTGCATGTAACATGGAAGGAAGTAAATCAAGACGGCATGAAAAAGTACTCTTCATTGTGTGTATGTGTAAGAAGTTTTGAAGTACTATAATGTACATTCCTTTTATTACACGCCGATGAAATCGGCAGGGTTATGTAAAGGGCTCCGTATGTTTGTTTGTTTGTTTGTTTGTTTTTGTTTGTGTGTTTGTTTGTGTGTTTGTTTGTGTACAAGATAACGAGAGAACGGGTAAACTTATTTGCACCAAATTTTCAGGGAATGTTCAGAAAGTGACAGGAAAGAATCGATTAGGTTTTGGTGATGATTGGTTGACCCCTGCAATTTCTGTGTGACCTTGAAGTTTTTACCCGGTACCTGTAGTAAAGTATAGGAACTTCAGTTCAGAGAGTGACAGGAAAGAAACTAGAAAGTTTGATGACCCCAAACTTCGCCTGCCGATGCAGAAATATTTTGGCCAATCAAAACACTCATTACTTCGTCTCACCAAAAATCTGTTTCAGGTTTATGAATTTTAGAAGACTTTTAGACCCATTATTTGCCATTTCACTTCAAATCCGTACGAGCCTGCAATGAATATTCAAAGCCAACGTATCCCAGCAACAAGGGATTTTTCGCGCGCTTGAACTGTACTATTGCGAAATCGAAAGCGGCTAGGTATACGTACGTATAGGCTATATAGCTATCGCGCGCGATACCTTTTTTTATCTACAACTTCATTTAGATTCAGGCTACCCTACTGCCTAGGCCCTAGCACCCGGCCTAGCACGTCTAATTTCTCCTCTATTTCTTATCTTCTGTGCATTTCTGTTTATTTTCCCCGGTTCTTTCCACTTTGTTGTGGAAGTTTTTGTGATTTATTTTATCCTGGTGGACGTGTAGTACGTGATTTTAATTGTTTTCGGTGAAAATCTGGTGAGTTTGTTTGACGTGAGTGAGTCTATCGCACTCGCGAGTGTTCGCGTGTGTTGATCTGAGTGAGTGGGCTGTGTAGCTGTACGTACATAACTATACACAGCGCTGTAGCGAAGTGACGGCGTCTGGTCGGGCTAGGGAGTACAGTGACTGGCTGACTGTATTAGGATTGAACTTTTTTCTTTGGGTTATGACGGTCCGGTCATTTGAGATTTGAGTTAGTTTATAACTCATTTATGTCTGTTTGAGTGGATTTCCTAGTTGTAAAATATATACAAAAACTGTATTTTTTTTTAATTCGTGTGGATTTGCAAAATTTGGTGGCTGAGGTTCGCCGAATGTACGCCAGTATACACTTTGACTGAGCTGAGTGAGTAAGCTCTGTGCCTCGCATGCATGTCATTTTGAAGTCGAGATCCAACTTATTTTGTCGTCATATTTATTTTATCCAAGCCCGATGAAAAAAAAGCAACCCCAATTGCAATGTAAAGATAGAACATGAATACATTTACTAACACTGACATGACTGAACAATGAATACAAATTGCTAACATTTTTTTCCTCACCACGCCACGCTCTCTGACATGTCTAATCAATTACTTTTAGGGGAGGGATGTTTCAATAATAAAATATCTTTTTCAGAAGAATTTTTTCAAGGGTGGGGACACACAAAGCTATGACCTGGATATGGCAAAATTTATTTTGGGGGGGGGGGGTGTGCCTCTTGTTATCCCCTTTGAATGGCTACTGCTTACAAAAATAATCTCAACAAAACAAAACCTATATTTGGTTTACTTTTTTTTATACACGACAGGGGAACCAACCAGTAAAAATATCTATTTCTGCAGTTTCAAGAATAATAACGCCGCTAAGGCGTGGGTCTGCCGCCTTTGAAGGCCTTTCTAGTTTCATTTTATTTTCGTACAGTGGAGCATCATTATTAACGAACTCCTTGGAACCCAAGAAATTCCCCCTTTATATCGAATCCTTGTTATATCAGGGCTAAAAAGCAATAGAATAGACAAAAAAGTGGGACTGGCTAAAATACTGTCTTATAATGAGTTTGTTATACCATTGTTCTTTATAAGGAGGTTCCACTGTACCAGGTATGTGGAGGAAGAATTTGGCATTTGGTTGGTGATTATAAGTAGTTAATCAAAACATTGTAATGTATTGTATCAATGCATGTAATAATAAGCGAACAATATCACTTGCCAGCATATAAGTGAATGTGTGTGATGTACATTTAATAACTTCTCTTTTGTACCTATCTGTATTCCTGACTGTAATCATTGAAATTAGGTATTATGGTATTATCAACTGCAATATGTCAATGTTGCAATATTCAGTGAAATTACATGTACCCTTGCCAGCATATTCCTGTGTGAATTTCCATAATATAATGCAATACGAAAACTATGTTTAAAAAAAATCTGCCAGTGAACGTTGCCATTTTCAGTTTGTTGTATAGCCATTAATAATGTGATCACATCAAATAGTGAAGCTGTTTTCCTTCCAAGATTTACTTTTATTGTGATCTGTTTAGAATTTGCTTATGCATAGATCCACAAACTTTTCCTGAAATATGCCTACATGTATATACTGTTGAAAGCATACTGGGCTGATTTTCGTATATATTTATTATAGTTTTATGTATTCTAGATATACAAACTTGCTTTGAAACATGCCTATTTAGTGTTGACAAGATAGTTTACAATGTTCAGTTGATTTTACTCATACTTGGGTAGTTTTATTACAAGTTAAAGAAACTTACAAGTATTACATACAGGGACACCTTTTCTACTTTTCTTTTTCCTTGTGATTTGCCATTTGCCATTTCCACTGCATGTAACATGGAAGGAAGTAAATCAAGACGGCATGAAAAAGTACTCTTCATTGTGTGTATGTGTCAGAAGTTTTGAAGTACTATAATGTACATTCCTTTTATTTCATTTTATTTTTGTACAGTGGAGCATCATTATTAACGAACTCCTTGGAACCAAAGAAATTCCCTCTTTATATTGAATCCTTGTTATACCAGGGCTAAAAAGCAATAGAATAGACAAAAAAGTGGGACTGGCAAAAATACTGTCTTATAATGAGTTTGTTATACCATTGTTCTTTATAAGGAGGTTCCACTGTACCAGGTATGTGGAGGAAGAATTTGGCATTTGGTGATTATAAGTAGTTAATCAAAACATTGTAATGTATTGTATCAATGCATGTAATAATAAGCGAACAATATCACTTGCCAGCATATAAGTGAATGTGTGTGATGTACATTTAATAACTTCTCTTTTGTACCTATCTGTATTCCTGACTGTAATCATTGAATTTAGGTATTATGGTATTATCAACTGCAATATGTCAATGTTGCAATATTCAATGAAAATACATGTACCCTTGCCAGCATATTCCTGTGTGAATTTCCATAATATAATGCAATATGAAAACTATGTTCAAAATAAATCTGCCAGTGAACGTTGCCATTGATAATGTGATCACACCAAATAGTGAAACTGTTTTCCTTCCAAGATTTACTTTAGTTTCAAGTTTTTCAAGTTTATTTTATTTATTTCAACTCAACTCGACTTAACATCATAACAGTATAACAATTAATTACATAGTAAACCACAAAACTGAATATTCAATACAATACCCAATATATATATATATATATATATATTTATGGTGAACGAAAAAATATATAACAAATGTGTATTTTATATAGTCTATCCTTTTGTAAATGTAGAGCTGAGGAAATAGAGGGATCCACTAAAAAGCAGGGCTTGTTGAGTGTGGATCCCTCAAATAAATATTGTAATAGATTAAGCTGCATAAATATAAAATAAAAGGTATGTGTTACCAAATAAAAATTAAGAATATGTATAATAACATATTCTTTGGTGTGAATATAATATGAAAGTGACAAATGAGATATGGAGATGAAGAAAAATAATATATAAATATAACTGAGACTAAGATGACAAAGTGGTGCGTCTGTGAAAAAAAAAAATGGAAAGACATTTTATTGTGATCTGTTTAGAATTTGCTTATGCATAGATCCACAAACTTTTCCTGAAATATGCCTACATGTATATACTGTTGAAAGTATACTGAGCTGATTTTCGTATATATTTATTACAGTTTTATGTATTCTAGATATACAAACTTGCTTTGAAACATGCCTATTTAGTGTTGACAAGATAGTTTACAATGTTCAGTTGATTTTACTCATACTTGGGTAGTTTTATTACAAGTTATACATGTACATGTATTATTTTAAAGAAACTTACAAGTATTACATACAGGGACACCTTTTCTACTTTTCTTTTTCCTTGTGATTTGCCATTTGCCATTCCACTGCATGTAACATGGAAGGAAGTAAATCAAGACGGCATGAAAAAGTACTCTTCATTGTGTATATGTGTCAGAAGTTTTGAAGTACTATAATGTACCCTCCTTTTATTTCATTTTATTTTTGGACAGTGGAGCATCATTATTAACGAACTCCTTGGAACCAAAGAAATTCCCTCTTTATATCGAATCCTTGTTATATCAGGGCTAAAAAGCAATGGAATAGACAAAAAAGTGGGACTGGCAAAAATACTGTCTCATAATGAGTTTGTTATACCATTGTTCTTTATAAGGAGGTTCCACTGTACCAGGTATGTGGAGGAAGAATTTGGCATTGATATAAGTAGTTAATCCAAACATTGTAATGTATTGTATCAATGCATGTAATAATAAGCGAACAATATCACTTGCCAGCATATAAGTGAATGTGTGTGATGTACATTTAATAACTTCTCTTTTGTACCTATCTGTATTCCTGACTGTAGTCATTGAATTTAGGTATTATGGTATTGTAAACTGCAATATGTCAATGTTGCAATATTCAATGAAAATACATGTACCCTTGCCAGCATATTCCTGTGTGAATTTCCATAATATAATGCAATATGAAAACTATGTTCAAAATAAATCTGCCAGTGAACGTTGCCATTGATAATGTGATCACACCAAATAGTGAAGCTGTTTTCCTTCCAAGATTTACTTTAGTTTCAAGTTTTTCAAGTTTATTTTATTTATTTCAACTCAACTCGACTTAACATCATAACAGTATAACAATTAATTACATAGTAAACCACAAAACTGAATATTCAATACAATACCCCAAAATATATATATATATATATATATTTATGGTGAACGAAAAGATATATAACAAATGTGTATTTTATATAGTCTATCCTTTTGTAAATGTAGAGCTGAGGAAATAGAGGGATCCACTAAAAAGCAGGGCTCGTTGAGTGTGGATCCCTCAAATAAATATTGTAATAGATTAAGCTGCATAAATATAAAATAAAAGGTATGTGTTACCAAATAAAAATTAAGAATATGTATAATAACATATTCTTTGGTGTGAATATAATATGAAAGTGACAAATGAGATATGGAGATGAAGAAAAATAATATATAAATATAACTGAGACTAAGATGACAAAGTGGTGCGTCTGTGAAAAAAAAAAATGGAAAGACATTTTATTGTGATCTGTTTAGAATTTGCTTATGCATAGATCCACAAACTTTTCCTGAAATATGCCTACATGTATATACTGTTGAAAGTATACTGAGCTGATTTTCGTATATATTTATTACAGTTTTATGTATTCTAGATATACAAACTTGCTTTAAAACATGCCTATTTAGTGTTGACAAGATAGTTTACAATGTTCAGTTGATTTTACTCATACTTGGGTAGTTTTATTACAAGTTATACACGTACATGTATTATTTTAAAGAAACTTACAAGTATTACATACAGGGACACCTTTTCTACTTTTCTTTTTCCTTGTGATTTGCCATTTGCCATTCCACTGCATGTAACATGGAAGGAAGTAAATGAAGACGGCATGAAAAAGTACTCTTCATTGTGTGTATGTGTCACAAGTTTTGAAGTACTATAATGTACATTCCTTTTATTTCATTTTATTTTTGTACAGTGGAGCATCATTATTAACGAACTCCTTGGAACCAAAGAAATTCCCTCTTTATATCGAATCCTTGTTATATCAGGGTTAAAAAGCAATAGAATAGACAAAAAAGTGGGACTGGTAAAAATACTGTCTTATAATGAGTTTGTTATACCATTGTTCTTTATTAGGAGGTTCCACTGTACCAGGTATGTGGAGGAAAAATGTGGCATTTGGTGATTATAAGTAGTTAATCAAAACATTGTAATGTATTTTATCAATGCATGTAATTATAACCGAACAATATCACTTGCAAGCATATAAGTGAATGTGTGTGATGTATATTTAATAACTTCTCTTTTGTACCTATCTGTATTCCTGACTGTAATCATTGAATTTAGGTATTATGGTATTATCAACTGCAATATGTCAATGTTGCAAGATTCAATGAAAATACATGTACCCTTGCCAGCATATTCCTGTGTGAATTTCCATAATATAATGCAATATGAAAACTATGTTCAAAATAAATCTGCCAGTGAACGTTGCCATTTTCAGTTTGTTGTATAGCCATTGATAATGTGATCACACCAAAGAGTGAAGCTGTTTTCCTTCCAAGATTTACTTTTATTGTGATCTGTTTAGAATTTGCTTCTGCATAGATCCACAAACTTTTCCTGAAATATGCCTACATGTATATACTGTTGAAAGTATAGTTTTACACTTTTGAGCTGATTTTTGTTATTTATTACAGTTTTATATACATGTATTCTAATCCACAAACTTGCCTTGAAACATGCCCATTTAGTGTTGAAATAATAGTTTTACAATATGAAGTTGATTTCTTCTCATACTTGGGTAGTTTTATTACAAGTGATACATGTACATGTATTATTTTAAAGAAACTTACAAGTATTACATACAGGGACACCTTTTCTACTTTTCTTTTTCCTTGTGATTTGCCATTTGCCATTCCACTGCATGATTTATCAGAAGTTATATCATTTTTACGAAACGTATGTATTATGCATACAGGGACATTTCTTCTGCTTTTTTAAAATATGTCATTTGCTTTTCCATATATGCCTATATACTGTTGAAAGTATACTGAGCTGATTTTCGTATATATTTATTACAGTTTTATGTATTCTAGATATACAAACTTGCTTTGAAACATGCCTATTTAGTGTTGACAAGATAGTTTACAATGTTCAGTTGATTTTACTCATACTTGGGTAGTTTTATTACAAGTGATACATGTACATGTATTATTTTAAAGAAACTTACAAGTATTACATACAGGGACACCTTTTCTACTTTTCTTTTTCCTTGTGATTTGCCATTTGCCATTCCACTGCATGTAACATGGAAGGAAGTAAATCAAGACGGCATGAAAAAGTACTCTTCATTGTGTGTATGTGTAGGAAGTTTTGAAGTACTATAATGTACATTCCTTTTATTTCATTTTATTTTTGTACAGTGGAGCATCATTATTAACGAACTCCTTGGAACCAAAGAAATTCCCTCTTTATATCGAATCCTTGTTATATCAGGGCTAAAAAGCAATAGAATAGACAAAAAAGTGGGACTGGCAAAAATACTGTCTTATAATGAGATTATTATACCATTGTTCTTTATAAGGAGGTTCCACTGTACCAGGTATGTGGAGGAAGAATTTGGCATTTGGTGATTATAAGTAGTTAATTAAAACATTGTAATGTATTGTATCAATGCATGTAATTATAACCGAACAATATCACTTGCCAGCATATAAGTGAATGTGTGTGATGTACATTTAATAACTTCTCTTTTGTACCTATCTGTATTCCTGACTGTAATCATTGAAATTAGGTATTATGGTATTATCAACTGCAATATGTCAATGTTGCAATATTCAGTGAAATTACATGTACCCTTGCCAGCATATTCCTGTGTGAATTTCCATAATATAATGCAATACGAAAACTATGTTTAAAAAAAATCTGCCAGTGAACGTTGCCATTTTCAGTTTGTTGTATAGCCATTAATAATGTGATCACATCAAATAGTGAAGCTGTTTTCCTTCCAAGATTTACTTTTATTGTGATCTGTTTAGAATTTGCGTATGCATAGATCCACAAACTTTTCCTGAAATATGCCTACATGTATATACTGTTGAAAGCATACTGGGCTGATTTTCGTATATATTTATTATAGTTTTATGTATTCTAGATATACAAACTTGCTTTGAAACATGCCTATTTAGTGTTGACAAGATAGTCTACAATGTTCAGTTGATTTTACTCATACTTGGGTAGTTTTATTACAAGTTAAAGAAACTTACAAGTATTACATACAGGGACACCTTTTCTACTTTTCTTTTTCCTTGTGATTTGCCATTTGCCATTCCACTGCATGTAACATGGAAGGAAGTAAATCAAGACGGCAGGAAAAAGTACTCTTCATTGTGTGTATGTGTCAGAAGTTTTGAAGTACTATAATGTACATTCCTTTTATTTCATTTTATTTTTGTACAGTGGAGCATCATTATTAACGAACTCCTTGGAACCAAAGAAATTCCCTCTTTATATTTAATCCTTGTTATATCAGGGCTAAAAAGCAATAGAATAGACAAAAAAGTGGGACTGGCAAAAATACTGTCTTATAATGAGTTTGTTATACCATTGTTCTTTATAAGGAGGTTCCACTGTACCAGGTATGTGGAGGAAGAATTTGGCATTTGGTGATTATAAGTAGTTAATCAAAACATTGTAATGTATTGTATCAATGCATGTAATAATAAGCGAACAATATCACTTGCCAGCATATAAGTGAATGTGTGTGATGTACATTTAATAACTTCTCTTTTGTACCTATCTGTATTCCTGACTGTAATCATTGAAATTAGGTATTATGGTATTATCAACTGCAATATGTCAATGTTGCAATATTCAGTGAAATTACATGTACCCTTGCCAGCATATTCCTGTGTGAATTTCCATAATATAATGCAATACGAAAACTATGTTTAAAAAAAATCTGCCAGTGAACGTTGCCATTTTCAGTTTGTTGTATAGCCATTAATAATGTGATCACATCAAATAGTGAAGCTGTTTTCCTTCCAAGATTTACTTTTATTGTGATCTGTTTAGAATTTGCTTATGCATAGATCCACAAACTTTTCCTGAGTTATGCCTACATGTATATACTGTTGAAAGCATACTGGGCTGATTTTCGTATATATTTATTATAGTTTTATGTATTCTAGATATACAAACTTGCTTTGAAACATGCCTATTTAGTGTTGACAAGATAGTTTACAATGTTCAGTTGATTTTACTCATACTTGGGTAGTTTTATTACAAGTTAAAGAAACTTACAAGTATTACATACAGGGACACCTTTTCTACTTTTCTTTTTCCTTGTGATTTGCCATTTGCCATTTCCACTGCATGTAACATGGAAGGAAGTAAATCAAGACGGCATGAAAAAGTAATCTTCATTGTGTGTATGTGTCAGAAGTTTTGAAGTACTATAATGTACATTCCTTTTATTTCATTTTATTTTTGTACAGTGGAGCATCATTATTAACGAACTCCTTGGAACCAAAGAAATTCCCTCTTTATATTGAATCCTTGTTATACCAGGGCTAAAAAGCAATAGAATAGACAAAAAAGTGGGACTGGCAAAAATACTGTCTTATAATGAGTTTGTTATACCATTGTTCTTTATAAGGAGGTTCCACTGTACCAGGTATGTGGAGGAAGAATTTGGCATTTGGTGATTATAAGTAGTTAATCAAAACATTGTAATGTATTGTATCAATGCATGTAATAATAAGCGAACAATATCACTTGCCAGCATATAAGTGAATGTGTGTGATGTACATTTAATAACTTCTCTTTTGTACCTATCTGTATTCCTGACTGTAATCATTGAATTTAGGTATTATGGTATTATAAACTGCAATATGTCAATGTTGCAATATTCAATGAAAATACATGTACCCTTGCCAGCATATTCCTGTGTGAATTTCCATAATATAATGCAATATGAAAACTATGTTCAAAATAAATCTGCCAGTGAACGTTGCCATTGATAATGTGATCACACCAAATAGTGAAACTGTTTTCCTTCCAAGATTTACTTTAGTTTCAAGTTTTTCAAGTTTATTTTATTTATTTCAACTCAACTCGACTTAACATCATAACAGTATAACAATTAATTACATAGTAAACCACAAAACTGAATATTCAATACAATACCCCAATATATATATATATATATATATTTATGGTGAACGAAAAAATATATAACAAATGTGTATTTTATATAGTCTATCCTTTTGTAAATGTAGAGCTGAGGAAATAGAGGGATCCACTAAAAAGCAGGGCTTGTTGAGTGTGGATCCCTCAAATAAATATTGTAATAGATTAAGCTGCATAAATATAAAATAAAAGGTATGTGTTACCAAATAAAAATTAAGAATATGTATAATAACATATTCTTTGGTGTGAATATAATATGAAAGTGACAAATGAGATATGGAGATGAAGAAAAATAATATATAAATATAACTGAGACTAAGATGACAAAGTGGTGCGTCTGTGAAAAAAAAAAATGGAAAGACATTTTATTGTGATCTGTTTAGAATTTGCTTATGCATAGATCCACAAACTTTTCCTGAAATATGCCTACATGTATATACTGTTGAAAGTATACTGAGCTGATTTTCGTATATATTTATTACAGTTTTATGTATTCTAGATATACAAACTTGCTTTGAAACATGCCTATTTAGTGTTGACAAGATAGTTTACAATGTTCAGTTGATTTTACTCATACTTGGGTAGTTTTATTACAAGTTATACATGTACATGTATTATTTTAAAGAAACTTACAAGTATTACATACAGGGACACCTTTTCTACTTTTCTTTTTCCTTGTGATTTGCCATTTGCCATTCCACTGCATGTAACATGGAAGGAAGTAAATCAAGACGGCATGAAAAAGTACTCTTCATTGTGTATATGTGTCAGAAGTTTTGAAGTACTATAATGTACCCTCCTTTTATTTCATTTTATTTTTGGACAGTGGAGCATCATTATTAACGAACTCCTTGGAACCAAAGAAATTCCCTCTTTATATCGAATCCTTGTTATATCAGGGCTAAAAAGCAATGGAATAGACAAAAAAGTGGGACTGGCAAAAATACTGTCTCATAATGAGTTTGTTATACCATTGTTCTTTATAAGGAGGTTCCACTGTACCAGGTATGTGGAGGAAGAATTTGGCATTGATATAAGTAGTTAATCCAAACATTGTAATGTATTGTATCAATGCATGTAATAATAAGCGAACAATATCACTTGCCAGCATATAAGTGAATGTGTGTGATGTACATTTAATAACTTCTCTTTTGTACCTATCTGTATTCCTGACTGTAATCATTGAATTTAGGTATTATGGTATTATAAACTGCAATATGTCAATGTTGCAATATTCAATGAAAATACATGTACCCTTGCCAGCATATTCCTGTGTGAATTTCCATAATATAATGCAATATGAAAACTATGTTCAAAATAAATCTGCCAGTGAACGTTGCCATTGATAATGTGATCACACCAAATAGTGAAGCTGTTTTCCTTCCAAGATTTACTTTAGTTTCAAGTTTTTCAAGTTTATTTTATTTATTTCAACTCAACTCGACTTAACATCATAACAGTATAAGAATTAATTACATAGTAAACCACAAAACTGAATATTCAATACAATACCCCAAAATATATATATATATATATATTTATGGTGAACGAAAAGATATATAACAAATGTGTATTTTATATAGTCTATCCTTTTGTAAATGTAGAGCTGAGGAAATAGAGGGATCCACTAAAAAGCAGGGCTTGTTGAGTGTGGATCCCTCAAATAAATATTGTAATATATTAAGCTGCATAAATATAAAATAAAAGGTATGTGTTACCAAATAAAAATTAAGAATATGTATAATAACATATTCTTTGGTGTGAATATAATATGAAAGTGACAAATGAGATATGGAGATGAAGAAAAATAATATATAAATATAACTGAGACTAAGATGACAAAGTGGTGCGTCTGTGAAAAAAAAAAATGGAAAGACATTTTATTGTGATCTGTTTAGAATTTGCTTATGCATAGATCCACAAACTTTTCCTGAAATATGCCTACATGTATATACTGTTGAAAGTATACTGAGCTGATTTTCGTATATATTTATTACAGTTTTATGTATTCTAGATATACAAACTTGCTTTGAAAAATGCCTATTTAGTGTTGACAAGATAGTTTACAATGTTCAGTTGATTTTACTCATACTTGGGTAGTTTTATTACAAGTGATACATGTACATGTATTATTTTAAAGAAACTTACAAGTATTACATACAGGGACACCTTTTCTACTTTTCTTTTTCCTTGTGATTTGCCATTTGCCATTCCACTGCATGTAACATGGAAGGAAGTAAATCAAGACGGCATGAAAAAGTACTCTTCATTGTGTATATGTGTCAGAAGTTTTGAAGTACTATAATGTACCCTCCTTTTATTTCATTTTATTTTTGGACAGTGGAGCATCATTATTAACGAACTCCTTGGAACCAAAGAAATTCCCTCTTTATATCGAATCCTTGTTATATCAAGGCTAAAAAGCAATAGAATAGACAAAAAAGTGGGACTGGCAAAAATACTGTCTTATAATGAGTTTGTTATACCATTGTTCTTCATAAGGAGGTTGGCACTGTACCAGGTATGTGGAGGAAGAATTTGGCATTTGGTGATTATAAGTAGTTAATCAAAACATTGTAATGTATTGTATCAATGCATGTAATTATAACCGAACAATATCACTTGCCAGCATATAAGTGAATGTGTGTGATGTACATTTAATAACTTCTCTTTTGTACCTATCTGTATTCCTGACTGTAATCATTGAATTTAGGTATTATGGTATTATAAACTGCAATATGTCAATGTTGCAATATTCAATGAAAATACATGTACCCTTGCCAGCATATTCCTGTGTGAATTTCCATAATATAATGCAATATGAAAACTATGTTCAAAATAAATCTGCCAGTGAACGTTGCCATTTTCAGTTTGTTGTATAGCCATTGATAATGTGATCACACCAAATAGTGAAGCTGTTTTCCTTCCAAGATTTACTTTTATTGTGATCTGTTTAGAATTTGCTTATGCATAGATCCACAAACTTTTCCTGAAATATGCCTACATGTATATATTGTTGAAAGTATAGTTTTACACTTTTGAGCTGATTTTTGTTATTTATTACAGTTTTATATACATGTATTCTAATCCACAAACTTGCCTTGAAACATGCCCATTTAGTGTTGAAATAATAGTTTTACAATATGAAGTTGATTTCTTCTCATACTTATTAGATTTATCAGAAGTTATATCATTTTTACGAAACGTATGTATTATGCATACAGGGACATTTCTTCTGCTTTTTTTTTATATGCCATTTGCTTTTCCATATATGCCTATATACTGTTGAAAGTATACTGAGCTGATTTTCGTATATATTTATTACAGTTTTATGTATTCTAGATATACAAACTTGCTTTGAAACATGCCTATTTAGTGTTGACAAGATAGTTTACAATGTTCAGTTGATTTTACTCATACTTGGGTAGTTTTATTACAAGTGATACATGTACATGTATTATTTTAAAGAAACTTACAAGTATTACATACAGGGACACCTTTTCTACTTTTCTTTTTCCTTGTGATTTGCCATTTGCCATTCCACTGCATGTAACATGGAAGGAAGTAAATCAAGACGGCATGAAAAAGTACTCTTCATTGTGTATATATGTCAGAAGTTTTGAAGTACTATAATGTACCCTCCTTTTATTTCATTTTATTTTTGGACAGTGGAGCATCATTATTAACGAACTCCTTGGAACCAAAGAAATTCCCTCTTTATATCGAATCCTTGTTATATCAAGGCTAAAAAGCAATAGAATAGACAAAAAAGTGGGACTGGCAAAAATACTGTCTTATAATGAGTTTGTTATACCATTGTTCTTTAGAAGGAGGTTCACTGTACCAGGTATGTGGAGGAAGAATTAGGCATTTGGTGATTATAATTGAATTTAGGTATTATGGTATTATAAACTGCAATATGTCAATGTTGCAATATTCAATGAAAATACATGTACCCTTGCCAGCATATTCCTGTGTGAATTTCCATAATATAATGCAATATGAAAACTATGTTCAAAATAAATCTGCCAGTGAACGTTGCCATTTTCAGTTTGTTGTATAGCCATTGATAATGTGATCACACCAAATAGTGAAGCTGTTTTCCTTCCAAGATTTACTTTTATTGTGATCTGTTTAGAATTTGCTTATGCATAGATCCACAAACTTTTCCTGAAATATGCCTACATGTATATATTGTTGAAAGTATAGTTTTAAACTTTTGAGCTGATTTTTGTTATTTATTACAGTTTTATATACATGTATTCTAATCCACAAACTTGCCTTGAAACATGCCCATTTAGTGTTGAAATAATAGTTTTACAATATGAAGTTGATTTCTTCTCATACTTGTTAGATTTATCAGAAGTTATATCATTTTTACGAAACGTATGTATTATGCATACAGGGACATTTCTTCTGCTTTTTGTTAATATGCCATTTGCTTTTCCATATATGCCTATATACTGTTGAAAGTATACTGAGCTGATTTTCGTATATATTTATTACAGTTTTATGTATTCTAGATATACAAACTTGCTTTGAAACATGCCTATTTAGTGTTGACAAGATAGTTTACAATGTTCAGTTGATTTTACTCATACCTGGGTAGTTTTATTACAAGTGATACATGTACATGTATTATTTAAAAGAAACTTACAAGTATTACATACAGAGACACCTTTTCTACTTTTCTTTTTCCTTGTGATTTGCCATTTGCCATTACACTGCATGTAACATGGAAGGAAGTAAATGAAGACGGCATGAAAAAGTACTCTTCATTAATTGTGTGTATGTGTAAGAAGTTTTGAAGTACTATAATGTACATTCCTTTTATTTCATTTTATTTCTGTACAGTGGAGCATCATTATTAACGAACTCCTTGGAACCAAAGAAATACCCGCTTTATATTGAATCCTTGTTATATCAGGGCTAAAAAGCAATAGAATAGACAAAAAAGTGGGACTGGCAAAAATACTGTCTTATAATGAGTTTGTTATACCATTGTTCTTCATAAGGAGGTTGCACTGTACCAGGTATGTGGAGGAAGAATTTGGCATTTGGTGATTATAAGTAGTTAATCAAAACATTGTAATGTATTGTATCAATGCATGTAATTATAACCGAACAATATCACTTGCCAGCATATAAGTGAATGTGTGTGATGTACATTTAATAACTTCTCTTTTGTACCTATCTGTATTCCTGACTGTAATCATTGAATTTAGGTATTATGGTATTATCAACTGCAATATGTCAATGTTGCAATATTCAATGAAAATACATGTACCCTTGCCAGCATATTCCTGTGTGAATTTCCATAATATAATGCAATATGAAAACTATGTTCAAAATAAATCTGCCAGTGAACGTTGCCATTTTCAGTTTGTTGTATAGCCATTGATAATGTGATCACACCAAAGAGTGAAGCTGTTTTCCCTCCAAGATTTACTTTTATTGTGATCTGTTTAGAATTTGCTTATGCATAGATCCACAAACTTTTTGAAACATGCCTATTTAGTGTTGACAAGATAGTTTACAATGTTCAGTTGATTTTACTCATACTTGGGTAGTTTTATTACAAGTTATACATGTACATGTATTATTTTAAAGAAACTTACAAGTATTACATTCAGGGACACCTTTTCTACTTTTCTTTTTCCTTGTGATTTGCCATTTGCCATTCCACTGCATGTAACATGGAAGGAAGTAAATGAAGACGGCATGAAAAAGTACTCTTCATTAATTGTGTGTATGTGTCAGAAGTTTTGAAGTACTATAATGTACATTCCTTTTATTTCATTTTATTTTTGTACAGTGGAGCATCATTATTAACGAACTCCTTGGAACCAAAGAAATTCCCTCTTTATATCGAATCCTTGTTATATCAAGGCTAAAAAGCAATAGAATAGACAAAAAAGTGGGACTGGCAAAAATACTGTCTTATAATGAGTTTGTTATACCATTGTTCTTTATAAGGGGAGGTTCCACTGTACCAGGTGTGTGGAGGAAGGCATATGGAGTGAGATAGGAGAGAAGAGAAAGAGGAGGAGAGATAGAGAGACAGAGGGAGAGAGAGATAGAACAAGGGAGAGAAATTATCAAGTTCATGAGAGAAAGAGAGGGTTAAAGATAAGATAGAGAAACAGAACGCAAGTGAGAATTAAAGATAGAGTGGAAGGGAATATTAGTGGGTGTAAGGCCATCGCCAGGGATCACCTCCGGGGCGCACCCGGCGCTGGCGACGGTAGCCCGTGGAGGTACAATGTACGATTTGCAGCTGGTGTGCAGCTCAAGCAGATGCAATTCGAACTTTTCATGCAAACTTTCCCTGGAGGAAACGTGCAGCCCACGTCCAAATTTATGTCTGTGTTCATTCCACGAATTGTACGCGCTGTGGATACGTATTCTCGTCTGACTGTCTCTCCTCTCGACCTCCATTTCGTTCGTTCGTGCCAACCCATTCTCACACTTAAATAGACGAATAGAGTCATTGTACCAATCAACGTTAATATGACACTCTTGGTCAATTTAAGGGACATTTATAATGGCGCCATCTACGTTTGCAATCGTGGCCGAGTTACCCAAGAAAGCTGAATCGATCATAAATATTTGTGTCAATTTTTGCATTAAAGGTATGTCTTGTTTTTCAAGGTTATTTAATGGAAATGTGTAAAACAGTGGCGTTATCGTGAAATAAATCGCCCCTCATTCACTCCTCAGAGTTTCGGTTTATTCCGTACAACGCTTTAGTGACTTCATTCCACCTCAACTCTGCCGAAACCAATATCACGATTGCAAACGTAGATGGCGCCAATATAAATGTCCCTTAAATTGACCAAGAGTGTCATATTAACGGTGATGGTACTATGACTCTATTCGTCTATTTAAGTGTGAGACTGGGTTGATTCGTGCATAGGCATAGACCATAGCATGGAGTATCCCGAAACTAACATAGCGTATCAGCTGGCAAGCTCAGCTCTCGCCCCTGCGCTCGCGGGCTATTTACAAATTGTGCGAGCGATTCCGGAAATCTCCGAACTTGCCTTCGCCTGGACAGCATAGAAACACACGGGCACCGCCGATGGACCGCCTTTAAAAGGTTAACCTTGTACTAAAAAAACTGCCAAGTGGAAATAGGATTTGGTTTCAGGCTCACAAGCTTTTTGTGAGTGACATGTATTGTCTAAATAACTAAGAGATCAAATTTCATATGTAAAATGGGGGCTCCTGGCCTGGCATATATCCCGGGCATATATAAGGCGCTAAAAGCATGCATTCTAGGAACAACTTCCTACCAGGTACCCATTTACTTCAACTGGGTAGTTAGTGGCCAATGTAGATTAATGTATTTCCAAAGAATATTAGTGCCTTTGTCTTGAAATGGCTTTTTTTTGGTCAATAACTTTGGTTAGGAATGTCCAGTAATAGTGTACATGTAGTTTGAAAGATCTTTGTTCATTGTGATAAACTTTTTTTTTCCAATTCAATTCAAGTTTATTTTTCATTTCAACAGAATTATACAATATTTTACAAGGTTTAACATAATAAAGAATACGTATGAGGAACTCCTCAGGAAAATGCAGAAATGCCACACATTCAGAAGCTCTCACTGCTTTCATAGATCAGAAACCAGTAAGTAGGGCTCATAGGTATTTCTTTGCATGTAGATGAACTTGGAAGTTGGAACTAGGAAGAAATGGACTACTCACATCACCAAGAAACTATTCAACTAATCAAGAGGGGGGGGGGGGGGGGTGGCACCGACATAAAAAATCACTGTACAGGACATCTCATAAGTTTTGCCGTTAGTAGATTCTGGGCAAAATCTGAAGGTCAAAGGTCGGTGAATTTTGTCCTCAAACGCAATGTTCTGTCTATAACTTCAGATAAGAAAATACAAGGATGAGGTCAAGGACCTTTGTCTTGAAATGGCTTTTTTTTGTCAATAACTTTGGTTAGGAATGTCCAATAATAGTGTACATGTAGTTTGAAAGATCTTTGTTCATTGTAATACACTTTTTTTTTCAATTCAATTCAAGTTTATTTTCATTTCAACGGAATTATACACTATTTTACAAGGTTTAACAGAATAAAGAATACATCAACTACATCTGTGTCCCTTTTATGCTTGTTGGCTTGAGAAAAAAAAATTAAAAAATTTAACTTTGTTTTTTTGTTTTAGGTTGGAACAAACCTACCTTCTTTCCTGGAGGACATTCTTGTTGGAGAAAGGAGGCAACGTTTCATACTTATTCTGGGTGAGCGATGCAATCCTTCACAGAGCTTTGTGGTCTTCAAAGGAAGGGCAATGGCAGCCCGTTCACTTTTCAAGGCCGTAGACATTTGTTTCAAGCTCGTGTACGTATTTGACATGGAGTATGCTCCCAAGTGCACATCAAGAGGGGGGGGGGGGGGGGGGGGAGAGGGTACGACGCATATTAGCAGTGTTTCCATGACTAAGGGCAGAACGTTGTTCTCCTTTAGGCAGGGGCGGATCCAGGATTGAGTAAAAGAGGGGGCACAAAAATGAAAGTTTGTCAAAAGGGAGACCCGTATTTTTTTTGGTCAAGTTCATCCAGAAATACATCTACGAAATCAGTGACAATGTCAAGGGTAAAATTGGCACTTCACCATCTGTAAGTAGCCTAAGGGCACATTTGTGCAACTTGTCTCAGTAGACAGGATTAGAGAAACTGGCCTGTTCATCTACAAAATGTGTATCGTATTTTATTGTTACATGCTCTTTGCATTAATTTGAATACAGAGCCATTCTGTGTCAAATCACCCATTTCTTTTTTTTTTCAGATTAAACCCTTCTTCCTTAGAATTGGGTCGAATTTTCTACACGTGGTAATTGACTCTTCCCACACTGAAATTTTAAGTTTTAGCCCCATCGGCCAAATGGTTTTAGTGCTATGGCCGACATTCCACATGCATTTTGGCCCAAAATTGACAATTGACAATTTTGAATTAACCATATCTCTCGTATTACTGGGTCAATTCTGTTGGCATAGACATATTTAGAAAGGTAATGACAAAACCTATCTCAATCTGGAAAAATTTCATTGTGCCAAAATTTTGCATATCTGAACAACGTAGAGTTCAATTGCATCTCAATCTTTGCTTTGACCTTACAGTTTTCCCTTCTTCGCAATGTAGTCTGGAGATGAAGTTCGGCTTGTACGTGAAAATAATTTCTGGAACATATTAAAAAATTGGAAGAGTATTGTTTATTTCTTCTTTCAAACTTTTCTTTAAAGTTGTAAAAAGCTGATTGTTACTGTTTATGTCTAGCAAATTTCTGAGTTTCAGTAATTCATTCAGAGCAGTATAATACCCAATGTGCATGACATCTGTCTTTCTACAGCATCCTATTCAGAGAACATGAATAATGAATGACACTGGGTAGCAAAAGCATTTTTAGAATGACATGTGTGATGTACAGTGAGACTTGCTATGCTCTGAATCAGTTTAATACTCAGAAATTTGCTAGATAAACAGCTCTTTGGAAACTTTAAAGAAAGAAAAGAAACAATAATCCTCCAATTTTTTCTGTATGCTTTCCAAAGAAGGTCAAACTTGAGGTCAAAGCAAAGATTGAGAGGATACTGAACTTGACATTGCTCTGACATGCACAATATTGTCTTTGTCATTAACTTTCTAAATATGTCTATGTCAACAAAAGTGACTAGGTAATAATAGAGATATGGTCACTTCAAAATTGAAAAAAAAAAATGTTATTTTGGGGCCAGCGTGCATGTGGAATGTGCAAAAACTGTTAGGCCAATGGGGCTAAAACTTGAAATTTCAGTGTGGGAATTGTCAATTACCCCATATACCAAATTTGAGCCTATTTTAATGGGGTAGGGTTTAACCCATCAGGTGACCGGGTGGCGAATTTTTTTTTCCTGTACCTTTGGGTCTTTCCAATATGAATATTCATGACTTGGGTCTTAGAGATGAGAGTACGCATGCGCATGACAAGTAATACGGTTTATTCCGTCAAGGCTAGTCGACATGAATATTCATGAAAACGAACTGTAGGGATATGATAAAACGAGCAAGGCCATAGAGCAGCTGTTCTCTGTGGCGCAATCGGATAATCTGGTGCGCTATCGATGAAAGGACCGCGAGTTCGAATCTCGGCAGAGGAATATATTATGAAATTTTCTTTGGCTGATTTAAAAAAATAAGGTGAAACTGAGTAAGAAAATACAAGTCCGAGACTTGTAGTCTCTTTCATGAATATTCATATTGGATAGCCCCAAAGGTACAGGAAAAAAATTTGGACCCTACACATTTGTGGGTTGTATGTGGCTTGTTTCACACCAAGTAGCCCCCTTGTGAGTACTAATTCATGGTCATTATAGAGCTGTGTGAGTGTACCTCCAGTAACATACAGACCTGTCACACAAATGTATCCAGTGGTGGTGGAAATATACAATCTGGCACTTAATAGCTGTCCATGGATCTTCATATTTAATTAGGTGTTGGTATGCTCTATCTAGCTATTATAATAAAGTCGAGATATCTATGATTAAATCCAGTTTTAGTAAATATGTAATATATGAAATCCAATGAACAATTTCTTTATCCTCTATTTGATATGGATCGATGAACTATTCTGCTCAAAATCTTGCATACAATCTAATATGCTCCCATTTTGTAAATATGACCAAATGAAATGTCAAGGTTCTGCCCTCTGCATTTTCCTGTAGTTTATTCTGAGATAATTGTGTTTAAAAACTTTGTCCATTTGAATGCTAGTTTGGATACAGTACTTTCATTCAATCATTGCTAGAATTAGACAGGTAATGAGAGTGGAATATTTTCTTTCATATGCATTGGATACGAAAAAAAAAGAAAAACAGTATTTTTTGGTCTCATAGTTGTCATACGTGCCACGATTCGAAGGATTTGTTAATTTAATGATTGAAAATAAATTGAAGGATTCCAATATGATATAAAATATTTTCACCTTCAACTTATGTGTAATTGTCATGTTCTAAATCCTACATGCAGTCACAGAACTACGGCTATTATCTATATAATTTTGATATATATGTTCCTTCTTCCTAACAAATTACCCAGAAGTATGAAATTCATCTAGGTTATACTAATGTCGCCTGTCACAGGGGTCAAATTTACTCGTATGAAATGTGATTATTTTGAACTGTAATGAGTTTTGTTTTATTGATTATGAATTCTTTAATTTTGACGTTTTCAAGATTTCAAATTTAGGGAATTTCAGCGTGATCAGACGGGACATGCAAACCTCACGATTTTATATTTTTGCCTAATATTTTGTATTTCTTGAAATATGTATACTTTAATTGATGTTGGTCTGTTCCAGAACTGGGAAACGTTTGTCTTTAATAATAATTTAAAAATACTGTTTATTTAGTTATTTCAACAAGGTCTTTTTAATCCACAACGCTAAAAATACTGTTTCTTGTAATTATTCTCAAAACGCATAATGAAACAACATGCCGGTGATTCACTGGTGCTTGTTATTGACACCTAATTTTAACAGACCTAGTTGAAAGTAATTAAATAACCAGTATTTTTAAATTATGCAAGATTAAAGACAAAATGTTTCCCAGTTTCGTGAACAGACCCATGTACAATGTGACCTATGGTGTATTGTCTAATTAATAGGGACAAGATTTGTTTTCAAGCTCTGTCCATATGTTGTGGGCAGGGCCTTAAGTTCAGCATGATGGACAGGATATGAATTTACCAAACTATTTCTCATTGGATAATCTTGAAACAGAATTTGTATACTCATATTATAACTTGTCACTCCCTTTTTAAAACCTACCAGTAAATATTTCAAATTTTATGTGGCTTTGGGGGGGGGGGGGGGGATATCAAAAAAGTGGGCGGGGCGTGACAAATATGGGACAATAAAAATGTGACAGACGGGACATGTTGAGATTGTATACAAAATTTAATTTTTGAAGAAAAGAAAAATTTTCAGCATTAAATACCTTATTCTTAGGTTCTAAAGGGGTTAAATGGTCATTTTAAATATAATGAAATATAAGATCTAAAGGATTTTAATTTTTATCAATCAAATTTTTTTAATGTAGTCCTATTTTTTTGCTGTAAATGTTAAATGTGACAGATGGGACATCACTTTATGATTTATATTATCTTCATGATTTAATATATTCCATCAATTATGCAGTTGAAATGAACTTCCCATCTACCAGAGAGCAAGACTGCAAAACATATATCCATTGTGTAAAATAAAAAAGAACCTTGA
This sequence comes from Heliocidaris erythrogramma, assembly GCA_025617745.1. Lineage (NCBI taxonomy): Eukaryota > Metazoa > Echinodermata > Echinoidea > Camarodonta > Echinometridae > Heliocidaris > Heliocidaris erythrogramma. The sequence continues at coordinate 40,039,723 of CM046859.1, read as the reverse complement.
AAACGTGACAGATGGGACAAAAATCCATTTGACTTTGTATAAGAACAGCAGACATTTCTGTAAAGGTCTTGATATGTATATAACCATATTTTACCATACAAATAAATGCAATTTATGGGTCAAAACTTGGCCATTTGGGGTAAAATGATAATACATACAGTTCAGACCATGCATATTCAACTGATTAGAGAAGGTATACTTAAATGTTGACATTTCATGGAATTACCAATTTTCTTAATATTCGAGTTGAAAATTGTATTCACTTACACATGTCCTTGTTCAAAATTTGAATAAAATTTCATTAATTTGATCATAAAATTCATTGTACTTTGCAATTCGTACATGTATTTAATTTTGTCTTAAACAATGACATGTATGTATGAATGATTGATGGGATGATTGCGAGAATGATGAGGCTTCAGACAATATTACAAATTTAACCACGGCATAAAATGACCCCGTTCAATTATTGTATTGACAACGGAAACCTGGTCATTTTTTGACCCCGTTTGGGTCATTTTTGTGACCCCAATATTTGATTATTTAAGTGACCACGGAGAATGTGGTCAATTTGACCCCGGTTGTAGTAGGTGCATAGTTGGCCCCTGTGACGGGGTTAAAAATGAGCCAATCGTGGTCAAATTTTGTTTAGAGTGTAGACAATTGCTACACGACCTACACTGGCTACCTGTAAGACAAAGAATCATATTTAAAACTGTTTTAATAACTTATAGGGCGATTCATGGTATGACATCGGTATCTGTTCGATGCTAATTAGTAATTGTTATTCGTGTATAATGTTAGTGCTGTAATGCGCAGCAGAGTAGGCTGCTTTAGATCTGCGACGCTAATGATATGACGCGCCAATTCCCTGGTTGCGTTGAGCGTTCTCCTCTTTCACCGCGTCGTGTCAGTGTTGCCACAGCTAAAAATCGGAATCCTCAGCATTTTAGTCTCTCCTTTTCAGTCCAAAATTCTCTGAAAAGCCTTAGTTTCTTAGATCAGCCTTAGATATCTGTTCTTAAAAGCAAATTCTCTATTTAAAGTCCGAAATTCAGAATTATGCTAGATCCTAGTGCAATTATGCTAGATTCGGCCAAATTATGCCAAAAATAATGCTAGATTCCAAGAGGGTCAAAATTATGCTAAAACTTAAAGCATAATTATGTCAGATGTGGCAACCTTGCGTCGTGTTGAAAAGAGGCTTTAGATTTTGGGAAGACGAGCAAACCTCAATCCATAGTGTAAATCAGACAAAACAAGGGGGTAACGGGAGGCTCAACTCCGCTTCTGCGTCCCACTTTCTCTGGGACAATTTTCTGGCGGGTCAAAAGTGCACACTGCTCCAAATCTTCATGTACTAGCCTATATTAAGCCGATTTTTTTTAAAAGAAGATCAACTAAATGAGATTTTGTCCTACGAATAATGATAGTAAAAGACACGAGACTTTGGTGCCATCACAGTGGGAGAGGAAGGACCAGCTAAAAAGTGTTTCCATGACCAAGGGCAGAACGTTGTTCTCCTTTAGGCAGGGGCGGATCCACGATTGAGTAAAAGAGGGGGCACAAAAATGAAAAATGTCAAAAGGTAGACCCGTATTTTTTTGGTCTCGCCAGCTTCTCGAAAAGTCGCTCAGTAGGGGGGGGGGGGGGGGGGGGGGGTAGACTTGGTTTTCGGGTAGAAAAAAGAATTGGTACATTTCTAGTTTTATGTGACATATGCTTTTGTTTTCTTATTTTTTCCTTGATAGTCTAAATGTAGTAGACATGTACATTTAGGTTTAAATCTTAACAGAAGTAAATATTTTTATCTTCTGTTCCAAATTAGATCCTAGACCTAGACCCACAAAAACCCACAAAATAGGGGCCGGTCGGCGTGCGCGTGCAATGTTTTACAGTGCGGAGATCGGCGCTCGGCAGAGACAGCCAAAAATGAACACATGTAACAAGTTCATAATCAAGTTCAAAACAACTTCCAAATATATTTTAAATCAAGTAATTAATGCTGTGATATATCATATTGTCCTCTTGGCTTTCAGATTTGTAGTTGTTTGATGAAAATCATAACGATTTTGGCCAGAAATGGAGTCAAACTCGCAAATGTTTCATCGCTGAATCTGGTACAAGATCGTCGCCGCCGCCGCCGCTGGCTACAGTACGGTTTGCTTGCACACAAATGAATACAGCACGCGCAGACCGGCCCCTATTCTCCGGGTTTGCCAGTTCAACTTGGGTTTCCTGCAGTGATTAGATGACAAAGTCTACAGGTATCACGATATAGGATGATCTGGTCCTGTTCCCATTGCATTGCTTTAGTCCATTTTACCATAGATAGCTCTGTATTAATTAAAAGAGAACAGATAAGATTCTGGTGGCAATAAAAGCATAGTACAGTCTAGATTATCATAATTACAGATATTTCACTTATTAACATAAATCATAAGCCCGGGGTGCCCCTAAGTTTAACCCTTACTAGGGTTTAATAGCGGTAGACTAAATTATGCCTAATGTCACGGTGCTGAGGGTAATAATAAGCACCATGGCATTAGGGCCTAGGCATAAATCTAGTCGACCGAGGGCCCTGGGCACAGAATAACCCTCTCATTCTTACTCTCAGACTTCTTGGAGGATAGATCACATTTCACTTTGTCTTTAATTGATCTTGACTTCAGTAAAAAAAAAAGTGTCAGTATAAAATATTTGCTGAGGGAAAAGTGAGAGGATCAATTGATGGAAGCTGAGGCTCTTAGCCTTATCAAGATATTGCACAGAAATAGGACAGACTGAAATAAAATCACACTATGAATTAGACAGAAATAACCGTCAGTTATGGGGAATTATTCATTTTAAAACGTATTTGTCAACTTTTCCCATAGTGAGCCATACGTAGTCTCAGACTCAGTGGAACAACCGACGATACAGAGTCAGACTCGTCGTCTGCCATGTCTGCCCACAGTAGCTGTACTATCACCTCTGCCGTTTGCAAGACGAGATAGTACAGCTACTGCGTAAGTTGTAAGTTAGTTAACTAAATTTAAGTTAGGGGGCGCAATAAAGTAATAGTTTAAGCTTGATTTGGTACTATAAATACTTCAAGAATGAATGTAATTTAATCAAAAAGCATGTAGTCGCAATTTTGTAGTCGCGATCCGCAACGCTTTTGAATGGCCAGCTTGTACAGCGCTGTCGCTTCGCGACAGCGCTGTGTATATAGTTAGGCCTAGGCCCTACTTCTGTCTAGATATCAAGTAGGCCTACAGCATGAAAATCAATATATGGAACCATCATCTTGTCATCGGTAGCGGCTTTTCATTTTCCCCGACCAATGGAGTAATTGGAATAAATAAAAATTATATCTTTAATTCTTTATTGACATTATGCAGCATAATCAAAATATACTTCAAAACTTTCTGCAGTCATTGGTAACAAACATATCACAAGAAATAACTTAAATCGACATAAACACACAACTTTGTAAATTACCAAGGAGATGTTCGTGGAGCTTTTCTCAATTTCAGTAAATGACAAAAGTGCACTCAATTGTGACGTCATATTTATAGCAAAATCAGTTTAGCGTCGAGATACTCGCTTGAGCGGACCCTAGTGGAGCGGACGTTAAAATGGGCCAGAACCGTCGTGAAAAATTGGAGGACGCGAGATCGATTGGGAAGAACTGTCTTGCGCATGCGCAGAACAACCTTTTTTGCCTAATAGGCGCGTCGCAGAACTAGCGTCGCAGATCTAAAGCAGCCTATTGATATAGTGGCTGCGCAATATAAATGTCCTATATTATTATTATTATTATTATTATTATTATTATATTGCCTTTCATTATACTTTTGATTATCATAATATGGAAAGGACCATATGTAATTACGATACATCAACTTTTTTTTCTTGATATTTATTTAAAAATTTGTCTGACAGAAAATAAGGTCATAGAGTGTCATTTCCGACACACTACCTCATCTTCTTTGAAAATTGAAAATTCTTTTTCATCTTAGTCTTCTTGTTTTCTTCTTTATCTTCATCTTTTCTTCTTTTTCTTATCTATTTTCTTCCTTTTTTATTGCTTTTTATATGTGTTTATTTTATCCATTATCTTTATCCTGTTTATCCAAGTTCTTCTTCATTTCATTTCTCCTTTCCCTCTTCTTCTTCTTCTTCTTCTATTTCATCTATTCGTCTTCCTTATTTGGTTATTATTATTCCTACTTCTTTATAACCATTTTTAAATAATCTTCTTCACATTCTTGTTTTGCCAGGTTATTCGTGTCTTAACTACCTTATCATGTAAATATATTTATATTGAAAATCACACTCCATGTTCGAGGCAACTTGCCTTTCATAAAAACTAGTTTAATGCTAAAAAATAAGGCAGATAATCAGTCGCTGCATGTCATTATTTTTTTCTTAAAAAAGTAAGCCTTTTTAATGCTCAACACAGTCCTTGATAATCAGCTCACCGCTGTATTCACATTCCAATAATACTTGTAATTCATTCACCTTTTATTCATCTTTTATTTGCACTTTCCCTCTCTCTTCCTCTTTTTATATATTTCTCTCTATATATTCATCTTATCGGCTGCATTCCTCTCTTTCTCTCTCTGTTTTTATCTCTCTCTTTCTCTCCCACTCTCCCTTTCTGTCTCTCTCTGTCTCTCTCTCCTTCTTTCTCTCTCTCTTTCTCTCTCTCTCTCTGTATCCCTACTTCCTTATCTTTCAAGAACAAAAACCAATATAGGTCAGGAATATATATGAGGAAACAATTAAATATATTTTGTCATCAAAATGACAAAGGTAGGTTGGCATGTAAAACGTAAGAGACATTTGAAAAAACTAATCAAATAGCTATCAACAAAGGCATATAGAGGGTTAAATATATTTTGCTGCCCTAAATGGGGTTTTCCCATAAATAATGTGCGATTGTCCAAATCAGCTTAAAAAGAAATACTTGGAATTATTGTCCATTTGTCTATCGGTCTGTCTTCTCCCCTCTCTCTCTCTCTCTCTCTCTCTCTCTCCATATATATATATAAAGCTAAGGCAATACTCGTCTTAAGCGCGAGATGGATTTCTCTCTCTCACTATTTATCATTCTATTCATACAATCCCATTTATCTGGCATATCGGATTTACCCCATACATGGCAGCTTTTAGTATACCAAATTTGGATCACGTCACTAACTATACGAATAATTTGATCAGAAGAAATATGAAGGAAAACATATATTCCTTGTCAATTACATTTACATTCCGTAATACTTGATATATCATGGGACTTATGACTAATGAATTGGGCTTGCCTAGTTACCATTGAACGCACACTGAAAGATCAAAATTGAAATAAGTGGATGTAAGACAACTGCTATGACTTTATTCACATCTTGGGGACGAGTCAGCTTATCGAGGAACAAGCGAAAATCTTGTGTCTATTTTAATTATCACTATTCTTGCCATTACACAGCAAAAGGGAACGTACGTGTTTATTGCGTCCTTTTTTATTTTCGAACTTGTGATTATGAAGTGAATCATCAATTTGAAATCTTAAAGTGTTTGTGTCTATAGTACTTGCAGTGAGTCGAAGTTGAACTTGGCAATATCGGTTAGAAATAGACGAAAATTACTTCAAATGTTTGGCAATAAATAGAACAGAAAATGCACTTTGAATCCTCATATTTTATTTTCAACTAGGATATCATCATCCATATCCAAAACTAAAACATAATGTTGATGACACAATCGATTACTTATTATTTATAGATTTGTGGGATTTTAATATTTGTGAATTTTACTGCTTATTCGTATTTTCTTTGTTAAGCAGTTATAATTTCCCAATAAATGGTTAATGGTCATGTTATATCATTTTTATATAAATCAAGATGAAACCCTCAAATATTAAAAATCATAAATTAAAACGAATAATCAAGAATACACTGGGAATTCGTGAAACAGCGGAATACATCAGGGCCCCGTTTCAAAAAACTTGTCATCAATAACAAGTTACAATACTTGTTATAAGCTACTGAAATCCTTGAATCTGACTGGTTGAGAGCAAATTTGTAATAGAAATGGGGCAGTTGTTATGGACAACAGGTTTTATGAAACAGGGCCCAGAAGTACAATTGACTATGTAGTATTTATTTCATCCTCGAGTGGCAAATGAGGACATGTGTCGCTGATCACGAGGCGTCATAATTTGCCTGAAGTAAGACGGAGTCAGTGAATGCTGCCGCCTTTGTCGTACAATGCGAGACCTCAGTCACACCAAAGAGACCATACCAGGGCCCCGTTTCATTAGCTTTGTTATCAGTAACAACTGGGACATTTCTATGACAAATTTGCTCTCAGCCAATCAGATGCAAGTATTTCAGTAGCTTACAACTGTTATGGTAACTTGTTACTGTTTTATGAAACGGGGCCTAGACCGAGAACAGACCGACAAATTACATTACATGAATCAGTCGGTTTGGGGTCGTTGTGGAGTCGGCACGGCGGTGTGCCTCAAGTATGATATCGGACAAAGGATGATTGCGAAAATGAGTGGAATTATTTCGTTGCGTTACTACCGCAGCACTAATAATATTTGCGCAGGTATTTACGCAGTCGAAATTTTTGTGTGTGATTGCTGTACAGGCGGCGTCATTTCGACTGCGTTAGGACCTGCGCTAGTCAAGAATGTGAGGGTAGTTCTCGCTACCCCAAATACGCAATTTCGCCAACAGATGGCGTTTGTCATGCAAACCACGCATGCGCAGTGCTGACAATATCCCGATTGGGTCGACAACTGTTTGTCTTTTTGCATTGAAAATGTACACAGGTATTACAAAATTCCTCGAGTTTGAGTTTAACCGACATGTTTGAAAAGATACCATCATGATGTATTGAGACAATAATTATTGGTTGCATTTTCAAAATTTGAGTGGTTTATGTCATGCGATCCCAAAATTAAGCATTTTAGCACTCATTTTATTCATAAGCCGTAGTATTTCAATACGGACCGGAAGTGAAGTTAACGAAGATGCGCACCATTTCCACAGTGCCGTATAAAATTATAGATAGAGTCTGGCCAACTCGGTTTCAATTGGGTAGCGACATGGCGCATATTCCTTTGTTGCAAGCTAGCATAACAAAGGAATATACGCCATGTTGCTACCCAATTGAAACCGAGTTGGCCAGACTCTATATACGGCACGGCACTGCATTTCCATGCATAATATTGCCCTCTACGTCGAAAATTGCATATTTGAGGTATCGACAGTTAACCCATACGCTGGTATAACTCAACGCAGTGTTTGTGTTCACTTGTTGTGCGATATTATAGAGCTTTCGCAAATCGTTCGCGGACTCACTCAGAGACGAAGGACAATTACGATTTGAACGTAGTTGCGCTCGACCGTGGTACCGATTATTTTTCGTTTCGCACATCCAAGAACGAGCGGTTTGCGTGACGTAATTGCTGAGGACACGCCCCCCCATGATCGACCGGTATGGATTACCCGCGCGCGCGTACGAAACTTCGAACCAATTCAGTGATGTCACCGACGAGAGCGCTGATTGGCTGCTCGGCTTCTTACCGCTGCTGAATTCACGAAAGCTAACTATTCAGTTCATCAAAGACTGCACTAGTCGCTGGCGCATTCAGTGACTTACTTAGTATACGGTCTTTTCGACGTCATCGAAAAAAGTGATTGCTAAATGAAGAGTTCAAACAATCCTTTTAAGAAACATAATGGCGTCCGAGTTAATTGCCTTCATGTTACCGACACAATCGAAATGACGCCTCGTGTGTGCGGGGCTCAACAGACATTAGATTTGTCTTACTGCTGCAGAAAACGATGCGACGAGTTTTCCTGGTACACCAACAGTCTTGTGCAAACTGCGGGCAGTCTGTAAACAGGTCAAGGTCAAGACAAAAAGGGGATTAATACCAAGTACTATTCATAATAACACTCACTGATATTTAATATCACGGAATCAGGAATTATACAAAAGCACTTAACCTGTGTTCATATTTCACCCCACGTAGAAACGACTTAAGATCATTTTACTCTGAAGTGTATGTTATTACATGATCGCAAATATTTTCGAGTAATTTCAATACCCTAGCTATTGTATTGCCTATAGAAATCATGTTGGGATTGTGATATAATATGTCATAGTATTATTTCTGAGTTGACGAACAAGGCTAATGAACATGCTGAATTGCCTTAGATCGCGTTTTTGTCTTTTTGTTTTTCGCAAATATGTAAGCAATTGTTTATATCAATAACGTACGTGTAGGCTATATGTCTAATGTCTTTGATTTATTTAAAACTTAATGCAATGCAGCCTATTGGTTGCCATGTAAGGGATTTATAAAACAAACCACTCTTTTCCATTCAAATAAAATCATACCTGATATGTTCTTTATTAAAAATATATTTATGTAAAATAAATCCTAACAACCGTACAACGTCATTTCCGTGAAATAGTTCATCTTGCGTTTCACAACATAACACAAAATATTAATTACTTCAACATGTTCAATGCACTTAATTCGCTTCACCTCTCCTGGTGCATCACTATTGTATTTTAAGGGGCAAGGGGGAAAAAGGCTTTACGGGTGATTATCGACCAGTTGTTGGAGGTTGTGGAAACAAGATCCATCTCAAATTGATACAAAATTTTCATAATTATTTCGAGAATAATTGGATCCAATAAGATGTATCTAGTACAGCGGAGGCCAGCATTAGAGTTATTATCCTAAAATTTTTAGATGGGATGGCTGCATAGCATGTACTCCTTCTTGAGGAATTTACCATCTGCAAGTTAGCCCACATTTTCAGCTCTTCCTCTTTCATGTTTATAATAATAATATTCCGTTCTTGTATAGCGCATATCACATTATGCTATAACGTCTCTATGCACTTCCAAATGACTTTGGATATTATTACCCTGGCTTTAGCTCCGGCAACCGTAGCGCTCAGTGCATTCAAGGAATAAATCCTACCAGGTACCCACTTACTTCACCTGGGTCCAGTGTGGCAAATGTAGATTAATGTCTTGCCAAAGGACGTTGGTGCTGCGGCAGGGATTCGAACCCCGTATCTTATGGTTCATAGTCCGGAGACTTATCCACTTGACCACAACATCTTACTTAAATGTATACTTTAATGATACTTAAAGCCAAACAAATATACGGCCTCTCTCATCTTTTATATCTTACTCTCATTATTACTTTTTTGTTTTAATTTCTCTCTCTCTCTCCCTCTCTCTATCTCTCGTTTTCTGTCTTTTTTGTCTGTTTGTCTGTCTGTCTACCACTCTCTCCTGTCCTCTCTTTGTGCTCTCTTTCTGATCTCCCTGACTCGTTCGCTCTTTCTCCAGCACTCTCTTCTTACGATCACCTTTTCTTTAATTTCCATTTTTTCAGTTTATTTCTCTTTATGCTAATTTTTCTCCTTGTCTCTTTTTATATGCATCTCTAGTCTTCCCAACAGATGATCTCTTCATAATTATATTTGATTGTCAAGAAAAGTACTTTACACAAGAAAAATAAAAGCTGATGAACAACTCTTGCAGGTCTCTTCCTCTTTTATTGTATCGAAATAATTTCATTAGACAATACTCCCCTAAAATCCCAGATCCTCACTTTTTCTCTCTTTCGTCTTTCTATTTCATTATGTCTACTCGAAGGTACTAATTAGGTATGATAGGCGGGACTGTGAAGATGTTGAAAAAGGTTGAGAAGGTAATACGATATTCCAGTCCATGACGTCATCATTTTTGGTTGTTTCTCGTGATTGGTCAACTTGATTCATCACGTGACGGAGTGGCGTAGTGCGCTTTACATGGAGTCGCCGGTACCAGGACCTTTATGTTGAATGAATGATCATAACATTAGTAAAACAACTAACCAATGTACCTTGTAAACAATTCCTGTATCAAGAAAATAACTGCATGCTAGGCTGTTTCAGCATGATGACAATTCAGTATGGTTATAAGTCAGTTATAGTAAAATCTGTTGTGACAGCATATACATAGTGCGCGATACGAGTTAGATTTCTGTCAGTAAATATGGGTTGGCTACCCCACCCCCCCCCCCCCCCCTTGCGAAAGAAGAGAACTCACTACCGCAGAAGATGATCTTGCCAGTTATAGTTGAGCACCAGCAGGTCTCCGACATGTAGCAGGCTATGGAGCAAAGAATGTAACAATGAAGGTACATGAATTGTTACTGCATTGGCGAATTTCTGGGGTCACAACCTATAGTACGCCTACACAGCCCCCAAAATGTTTTTTTTTTTCATTTTTTTTTAAAGAAAAGATTGTGCAAATGTGATGACCTTTTTATTTTTACTTTTTTCTGGGTGTTTTTTTTTTTTTTTTGGGGGGGGGTATTTTTTATTTTTTTTTTTTGCTTTTCAGAATGTATTTCATGATAATAAACCCCTCGACCCCTCCCCCTTTTTTCAAAACAAATCCTGGATACATGGAAAACATGTAAAAGTATATCAAAACTTAAAGTAGAATATCTTATATACGTCATGCATAGATTCTTATTCACTGATTGGTTAAAACTGTATCACATGACACGGCGCATCTCGATCTATCAAATGATAGAACGCCAAAACCCTGTGATGGAACGCGTAACCCCTCTGCGACTTTTGCACACACGTATGTACACAAAATGTTTTAAGAGCGCTTTTGCGAGTTGCTAGCTACGTTAAGATTAAGCCCTGTGTAAAAGAATATATAATTTTATATCTTATTATATAATATATATATAGTACAAATTTTAATAAGCTAGAAAGTGTTGCTTTAGTGACTTAGCTGGGCAGTCTGTTTCGGCAGAAGCCTCATCAGCAACTAAATCAACTTATACAATGTTTTATTAAAGTACAGCTTAAGATAGACATATAATTCTAGTGCAGTCAAGCAAGCAAACAAAAAAACTGAAAGCTATATATATATATATACATAGCTTCCCCCCCTCTCTCTCTCTTTCTCGCACCTTAAAGGCCAAGTCCACCCTAATATCAAGTTTACTGGAATAAATAGAATAAATTTAAACAAGCATAACCGTGAAAATTGTATTGAAATCGGATGTAAATAGTTATGGCATTTTGAAGTTTTGCATTATTTCATGAAACAGTGATATGCATAACATGGTCGGTATGCAAATGAGTGAACCGATGATGTCATGCACTCACTTTTCCTTATGTATTTTATAATATGAAATATCATATATTTCATTTTTTTGCTTCAATAATGTAAAACATGGAACATGTAAAATCATCTTTATTGTAACTGATTTTCATACAAGGAAGGGATTCTTTATTATCACATCTATAAAAATTGAAATATTTGAAATTTCATATAATAAAATACATAAAGGAAAAGTGAGTGTGTGACATCATCGGTTCACTCATTTGCACACCGCCCATGCTATGCATATCACTGTTTCATGAAATAATGCAAAACTTGAAATGCCATAGCTTTCTTATTTTACATCCGATTTCAGTGAAATTTTTACTGTTATGCTTGTTTAATTTTACTCTGTTTATTCAAATCAACTCTGTTGTTTATTTACGCTTGTTGTTTTGACAATAATTACGCGCTATGCACTAACTACATCCTTGGTGCATTTTTTTGCAGTTGGTATCATTTCCTGAAGAAGCCTTATAGGCGAAATATTGAACCTTTTGTGTCTAACGGAGTAATTTATTCTGTGTCTCTCTCTACTTTTTAAACTCCGTCGCAGAACTTTTGTACTGAACTATATATATATATATATATATATATATATATATATATATATATTATAAGGGAAATCAACGGCTGTCACACACTAGATACATCTTTTACTTTTACGATACATGCATGAAAACGTTTTTGGGTTCTTTTCCAGATGCAACATCTCATTGAAGAAAAAAAATGTTCATAGAAACTTTACAGTAAAATATTGACATTCATCATGTGTCATAGGTCAAATTTCAAAGAAAAGAAAAATATCTCACTGTTCACCTTGAATAACTAACGAGTAAATTTTATGTATTGAGAAATATGGAGACTACGGCATGAACACTACTCAACTTTATCTATGAATCCCAAATATTTTCTGTTGTTGGTAAGTGAATTCTAGATTACTTACACTTGTATTTCTTCATGTTCCTTCCCCTCTTCTCGGCCAGCAGGTATTCCTGCATCTTTTGGGTCAATAGTCATTAATTAATTTCTTCTGTATTTCTAGTAAACCACGCAATTGCAACTATTCGTTTGTATACATTATTAAAGAACCATATAATGCGATTATATTAATCTATGTGTCATCATCTCCCTCTCTCTCTCTCTCTCTCTCTCTGTCTGTCTCTCTCCTCTCTCTTTATACATATGGAAATATAAAATATTTTCTTAACCAATTGAATAGGTATACTACTAGTATTAGTGATTTTATGTTTAATGACTATTTTCTTTTGTTGTTGTTGTTATTGTTGTTCATAATAACCTTGATTAAATGCAATCGATACCAAGTCATTCTTTTTTTTGTAATCGAACAAAGGAATTCTCAGAATATGGTTGAAATGACCTCATTGTCTATTTTTTATACACTAAGGGTGTTACACTCTGCATGAGATGTCATTTATTCAATTTTTTATATTCTTGTTGAAAGTGACAAAATTAATTAGGCATTGCCCAAGCAAAGACCTATAAGGCTAGCTTCTATTGTGTAATATACTAGTACACGTGTTATAGTTGTAAGCTAAGATATTACTACCCTGGCTTTAGCTCCGGCAACCGTAGCGCTCAGTGCATTCAAGGAATAAATCCTACCAGGTACCCACTTACTACACCTGGGTCGAGTGTGGCAAATGTAGATTAATGTCTTGCCAATGTTAACGTAGCAGGGCATGCCCAAGGTGTGTCCGATGCGTTACCAAGCATGCCAAGTGTCATGATATTTTGTCCTTTCCAAGCTATAAAAGGGCTATCAGCTTGATACAACCATCATGGGGGCGTTTCATCAAGTGTCTTGGTGATTTTTACCGACAAATTTGCTCTCAACCAATCAGATGCAAGAATTTCAGTAGCTTATAACTGTTATTGTAACGTGTCATTGGTTTTATGAAACAGGGCACAGGTATACTATATTCTTTAATGTGGTCCTTAATTAACGGATTGGACAAAATAGCTTGGACTTGCCCTAAAATCCGTTTGATACTCACACTTATATTTCCTCATATTCTTTCCTCTCTTCTCAGCCATGAGGTATTCTTGCAGCTCTGGGTTTCGCTTGAGGAACTCCATGTCGGCCTGGGTTTCGTCATCGAACTCGACCTCGGCGAAGGCAGCGACGATGACGACGGCAATGAGAACGACGAAAAGAACCTTGTACATGTTGGTGTTGGTGATGCTGACGCGAAAAAAAACTGAAAGCTAATCTGAACATAATATTCTATTTTATTCTATAGCTATCTTTTCTTTCTTCTTTTTCTTCTTCTATTTCTTCTTCTTCTTCTTCTTCTTCTTCTCTTCTTCTTCTTCTTCTTCTTTTTTGTCTTCTTCTTTTTCTACTTTTTACTTCTTCTTCTATTTTGGAGAGAGTCATCTCTGGTCAAGCAACCCCCCCCCCTTTTTTTCCCTTCAATTTCAACACCAATTCAATTGACAATAAAGTAATGTGTTCAAAAGCAATTACTATTCCAAATATTTCTAAATATATGTCAGAACATTTCAGATTTTGCACAGGAGTTTCTCGCTATTAATATTCGCTCAGTACAACTATACGACACTTGTACTCATAATAGAAGGCTATAAGACAAATGTAAAATGGATACTTTCAACAAATATACGTTGTCAAGAAAAATTCTAATATGCTTCAAATTAAACGTAATGAATGCATAGAATCACCAATACAAAATAAAGTAATTAATTAATAAACAAAACATTATGAGCTATTTTATACAGTACATACTTTGCTTTTAAACTCTCTATGGGTAACCAAAGTGTTTTTGCCAGGACACTATTGCCGAATCACGCTTCAGTAACCGTTATCAGTGAAATGTGCATTTCAGTGAGCAAAATTCTGCCAGAAACCCATTTACTACACCTGGATTGAGAGGGGCAAATGTAGATTAGTGGCTTGCCAATAAACCATGCTGGAGGCAGTAGACAGGTTTGTCAACTACTCGATTGTGATGCCAATACACTTATTATTCCTATGTATTTATACAATATAATCATAATTATTTTAAACGATATTACTAGTTAATAATGATAAAATATCAAATCGCAATGAATTGTTATACTTACCAATGTGGGGCTTGAAATGCGATCTGGTGAAACCCAAGAGAGGATGCTCCTATTTATAACGCTATTCCATCCTTAAAGGCGGTCCATCGTCCGTTTCAATGGAGAAAAATCTGTGTTTGCTGATGCTGCAAAATAGTTCTTGCGCGTACGAAACTAGGTCTAGTCGAAAGTATATTGAGGATCAGCGAAATGTTCTTCTCATCGGCAAAAATCCGCATAGATCGCTGTGATATGTGTAAGTTGTACCTTTGGTTGTATTAATAGCGAACGCGTACATGTTTTGTATCCTGCAATCTGCTGTGTGTATTTCTGACGCCGTACCATGGCAGAGACGTATTTTATAGAACAAAGCAATTTCATCATTATTATGGATGACACTTTCAGTATTTTGGAGTTAGCGACAGATACCTAAATTCTAAATGCGGAGGAAGATTTGGAGCCGACTGCCTGTAAATGCTCAGAAGCTGCTGGTACAAAACGACCAGACGGGTGTGCCCTTGCAAGAGTGCCGGCTGCGAATTTTTTTTCCTCTACCTTTGGGGCTATCCAATATGAATATTCATGACTTTGGTCTTAGAGATGAGAATACGCATGCGCATGACGAGTAATACGGTTTATTCCGTCAAGACTAATCCGCATGAATATTCATGAAAACGAACTGTAGGGATAATAAAACGAGCAAGGCCATTGAGCAGCTGTTCTGTGTGGCGCAGTCGGATAATCTGGTGCGCTATCGATGAAAGGACCGCAAGTTCGAATCTCGGCAGAGGAATATATTACGAAATTTTCTTTTGCTGATTTAAAAATAAGGTGAAACTGAGTAAGAAAATACAAGTCCAATACTAGGTAGTCTCTTTCGCGAATATTCAGATTGGATAGCCCCAAAGGTACAGGAAAAAAAATTTCGCATGCCGGCCATCCACACTGCGGCTGCGGTGTTCCTGCGGGAAACGTCGCCCGTGCACCAACCGGTAACCCGATGGCGATGGCGATGAATCAAGTGTGAGTAGATCATTATCGCATCATATTTATCCGAACCAAGGTCTATGCAACCATTTCGATCATTTTTCTTGCGATTTGTCATTGTGTAATTTACTAATAACTAAGACTCGAGAGAAATAGAACTATATAGTCAGATAGTGTGAATGTCAGTTACAATCTATGTTACACTCACAGCCAGGTCTGAGATAGTGTGTTTGCAAGAATCTTCATTAATCAAATTGAAGGAAGAAGGAGGAAGAGAAGAAGAAGGAATCTATTTATGAATGAAGGTATGCCAAGATGTAATTAGAATCAACACCAGACATGTCAATTGGTGATTGGCGATCTGGCTTAAACTTTGTGAGCTGTGAAGAATCCCCCCCTGTAAAAAAACACCAAAAACTGAAGTGAAGGGGGGAAAAAGTCTAGTACAGGCTTTTGTAAGTCAGAGTCACAGTATGTGTTGTTGTTGTTATTAAGGTTGATGGCGCTATCCATCGAATACGATGATTTCCGCCAGGCTTGGTGTGGAAGGGCGTCTTAATAAGGATTAATACGTTTGTTATTTTGATATAATCTGTAATTTATATCAAATCTATAATCTATAATTCCTAGTTACAGCTAATGATGTGTCTGTGGTGCATTCAATTGCTAATTTAAAATTTTTCTTTCGACATTTTCCTCATCGACATCTTGTTCAATTTTATAACTGACCTGAAGCAAGAAAACAGACAGAAAACGATAATAGTCGTAAAATATACACCTACTAAACCAGAGTTAATACCATCTTCATACAGTTTACTTGTTAAATCGTAATATGTAAGTATGTATATATACAAATGACATACAATAATACAAAATACAAAATTGCATTTGTCTTGATTTTCAGTTATATTTTGATCCCCCTACAAATCGTTATATCTTCCAGAGCCATTTAAAAAGGCTAAAATAGCTGTATAATTCTCTTCTTTCCCAAATAATTCATTTAGGTTAGGATTCCTAACCATCAGTCTACGATACAAGCGATTCCTCTGTCTTTCATATTTAGGGCATGATAACACAAAAAGCTCTATAGTTTCAAAATTGTGACAATTATCGCAAAGACCTGTATTGTGTTTTTTAATGAAATAATTGTAGTAATTGAGTCTGCATTTACCAAGACGAAATTGATGCAAAATCATTTCATCTTTCCTGCAAAAACCTTTTATTGTACATGTGTATACCACCTCGTGCTGTATGCTGTAAAAACTGTCTTCCTTTCTCTGTAGTTTCCCATAACTTCTGCCATTCCTTGTTATAGAAATCTAACATTTCACTCAAATATTCTTGTTTATTTTTATTGACAAATATTCTTGTTTATTTTTATTGACAAATATATCTATGTTGCTTTTTGTAGCCGATTGTTTAGCTAGGGAATCTGCTTTCTCATTGCCTGTTAGGCCACAATGTGCTGGGACCGGTTCTAGGACAACTACCCCCTAGGGCAACCACCCTCTAGGACGACTACCCCTCTAGGACAACTACCCCCCCCCCCCCTCCCCCCGATAACTACCCCCCAGACAACTACCCCCTAGGACAACCACCCCCTAGGACAACTACCCCCAGGACAACTACCCCGCGGACAACTACCCCCTGGACAACTACCCCCAGACAACTACCACCTAGGACAACTACCCCTAGGACAACTACCCCAGGACAACTACCCGCAGATAACCACCCCTAAGATAACTATCCCCTAGGACAACTACCCCCTAGAGCAACGACCCTCGAGGACGACTACCCCTCTAGGACAACTACCCCGGATAACTACCCCCCCCCCCCCAGAAAACTACCCCTTAGGCAACCACCCTCTAGACATCTCCTTGACAACTACCACCTAAGGTAACTACCACCCAGATAACTACCATCTGACAATAACGACTTAGGGGAAATATTCAATCGGACAACAAGCAACATACTCTCATCCATGGCATGTAAGTCAACTACAACCCCCCCCCCCTCCCCCCCCCCCCCCCACCTACAGGTACAACTCCCATATACTTGATGGCATGTAAACTGATTTCGGCCAATGGAGGATGTAGAGGGGATGACCAACAATCAGTAAGGATATAATGAGTATCAGGAGGAGGGGGTATCTAACCTCCCACGGTAAGAACTTTATGGAAATATGTTTATAAATAGAAAATTTTTGGTGCATTATAATGTTAAATTTCACCACACCACGTAAAAATGATATCATTGCAGTTGAATGTGTCTATAACCTTGAGCACGGGGGGGGGGGGGGGGGGGGGGGGGGGGGGGGGGGGGGGGGGTATAACATTTTTGTTTTAAAAGTTGGGTGTTTATACTCGGTGTATGATGGTGCATTGTACTGTTTGAATATTTCCATCTGTGAATTTTTTTCAAAGGTAACGTTCTTTGAAGTTCTATGATATATTCAATATTTATACCAACTGGGAAGGGTATGAGGTTACTCTCCCAAAATAAGATCTTCTGGAAATTAGGGAGTTATAACCAAGCGTTTGGTGAGTATTTAATTAGGCCTATGCATTTTTATGCCTCCGCCCACGTGATTATTGTCTAATCTATACTCATGTTATCGTGAGCGTATCAATGTTAGATTTTTAAAATTTTCTTCGTAGCAGCCCCCCCCCCCCCCCCCCCCCCCCATCAATGGCATTAAGTTTCATCAGTGCCCCTTACCCCTCAAACAGATTTTAAAAAAATCACTAATCAGTGCCCATGCACGAGCATAGCCATGCATTGTCATAGTATGATTCTTTTTTTGGATGGGCTATGCAAACACACATTGACAACCCCCAACATACGTCCACCTAAAAGTTAAATAGATATGCCCATCGGTTTTAAAGTCTTCGAAGTTATTTATTTTTTTATTTATTTATTCCTGCATGTTTCACATTAATCAGTTTCATACATACAAACTTTGAAAATAGAAACACACAGAGGTCTGGCAATATAAGCTGGACGCTTGAATTGTTGCCATACCTAAGATCTTACATATTTCATACATTCTTAAAAGTAAACATAGATTAATAGATTAAATACAAAAAAGTGCAAATATAATAATAATAATACACTATATACAGATACAAATACAGATAAAGAATAAGACTGAAATCTCTACTGTACGTTCTAGAGCAGGAAAAATGTAGCAGACATGATAAAAGGTGCAGTCCATCAATACTGAAGGAGAAACAGAGATGAAAGTGAGAGAGAAGAAAACGTAAGACAAGCAAGAGAGAGGGGGAGGGAGAGAGACAGAGGGGGGGGGGGGGGGGGGGGTGGTGGGAAGATGCCCTAATTAACAATACCACTGCGCATAATTACATATCATGGCAAATTATACATGTATACATATTATATAGAATATACACAATCATAGTACACGCTATGTTCAGCGGAATTAACAACCAACTAATAGAACAAATATCTTAAATAAAAATGTTTGCAATGAGCATGCGCTTGACTGCATTTTTAAAAGAGTAAATTGTAGGCAAATTACGTGTTTCAATTAGTAAAGAATTCCAGACGTCTGGACCAGTATGTCTCACTGAGTTATGTGCCAATACTGTACGTGGATTAAACAAGTGCAAGTTTGCCGCTTGTCTCGTGGAATAAGAGTGAATAGCATTGTTTTTCATGAACATGGAAGAAAACGAGGCAGGTAAAACATTAGTACTATAACGATACATAAATAAAGAGCTTTGAGGAAAATTAATTTCACCGACTTTAAGGCATTTAAACCTAGCAAACAGGGGATCTGTGTGTTCACGATAACCAACCCCAGCACAAATTCGTAATTCTTTTTTTGTAACAGATGAATGTCACTTTGACACTCTTTGACACTGCCCATAGAATATGGCATTGCCCCCCCCTTTTTTTACTTGAGCACCATGCCGAGCGGCCGCGGGCGAAGTCAAAGACAATGCTGAAATAAACCAGTTGAAATATATTAACACGATAAAAAGTACTTTCCAAAAATCAACTGCTTTCCAAATATCAACTGAAGGCAATTTCAATAACCCTGTCTATCACCTTTACAAATGTGCGAATATTACAATCGCCTATTACGTAATCCGAACATGATTTCTATGGGCAGTACAATAGGCCTTTGAAATTGCCCTTGACTTTATTTTTCGAAAGTAGTTTTAATCGTGATTATTTAAGATTGGGCTATTATTCGCCTAAAAAACAACAGAATTCTCTGTATCGTAAGCCTGCAGAGATATGGATAAAATGCATCAATTATTTGTATTAATGGGACTGTAATATAAGTGAGATTTCTCTTACCAAACACGGCAAAAGCAAGTTTTGGACATCATTTCAGCTTTCACTATGATTTAAATTTAAAAAGTAGACCAGACCACAACGATGTCAGGTGACATGAGAACTCAGGATCTTACAGAACCGATAACCAAATATGGTCAAATAACACCGTCTTGGTTACTATGGAAATTTATAAAAAGCCATCATAATTTAACTAAAACTTTTCAAATTTTGTTAATTTACATGGTATAGTTTTTAGGTCGAAAAATGGGGACAAATGATATTTATTTTGAAATTAGTGTGACCTAGTTATTTTTCAGAGTCCAGACTAGCGGTATCAATCTTTGATCGTCCGTGATTGGTCAGTATTTTAGGGGGAGGGTCTCCAAAAAGTAAACTTGGATAAAGAAAATGATGACAACACGCAAACAGCGAAAGAAAACTTTTTATACGCTATTGCGCATGCGCGAATCCAACATGACGAAAAGCACTTTATGAATGACGTGTGGATACGTGCAGTGCACTGCTCCCACTTTTCGAAATGAATTATCCTGAAATGAACACTGAAAATTCCTGGAATTTCAAAAAAATATTCTGAAATTATTCAAATGGGCTACGATCGCATCAGAGAATCCCATGAACTTTGTAGAATGTGTGAATACATACTGTGTGTATTCTGTCTTACTGGGTGTTTCCTGTTTCCTGAAACAGAACATCAATTTTCCTGGACTTGAAATGTCTTTGAATTAAACAGAAAAATCCACTTATTGTTCTTTCTGATGTTTCTTTTTTTAAATGAATTGTTATATAGAGGTTAATGTCATAAATTTTGTTTTTAATTGTTGCACCATAATTTCAACTTTCCATACCAAAAAGTAAGTTGCATTCTCTACGAGTCCATCCATGCGCCCGCGTATCACTTTCCCAGCTGTGCACTTTCCTCCATAGAGCCCATTCAATCATTCATCAAAACATAAATTTCTACTTTTGGAAATACTTATATCTTTTTCACTTTTTAACAATTTAATTCCGTAAAAAAGGAATATGAATATTGAAGAGACAAAGAAGCTGCTAAGCATAAATAGAAAATGATTTCATATGTAGAATTCTGGCCAATTTTGTTTGAAAACGGCCTTTATATGTTGCCACACAAAACGTAGAACACCCAAACTATGAGAAAGAATCGACTCGTAGAAACAAGGTAAATTTGTTAATTGGTTAGAAGTGTTGTTAATCGTGGAAATTAACCAGTTAAATGATTTCTTAAAATAGTAAGATTGTTTCACGTTTTGGCCTATCTTAGTTTGACTCCTGTAATTGGTTGCGTAGAATTCCGGCCTTTTTATGAATTAATCATGAAATATCGGTGTGTTTAGACGGATCACACGACCGATCTGCGCACGTACATATGGCTAGGCATGACATTCAGGCTACGTGCAGATGCAGTAAATTGCGCGAAACTTATTGACATGAACACAAGAAAGTTCAGCAAATACAATCTCTTGAAAAATGTAAACATGTAAGATAAATAGATTATGGTTCCTAAAACGAACCATACCATGCGCTCTAATTTGACGGTCCATGAAGACATTTTATATACATTGTTTAACTGATGTGTATGAACTTTTAAAGGTTGGCGAGGTTTAACAAGATATGTGAAAGGAAGCCGCTTTAATGCGTTTAACTTCGAAGGGGTTGCAACACCACCCACCAGCACGCCAGTGGCTTGCCTTATCAGTTGAGGGTGCAAGTAAACATTCCAATATATTTATAACGAATAGAACAGGCTGACATTTGCCGACAAACTAAAATGCGCCTCTCAAATCCCAAAGTATCAATTATAAGGTCAATTTCTCCGCCCCTTCTTTGGTCACGCTAATGATTGTAGCACCACAGTCTTTAATTTGCTGGCTGCTTGTAGAATATTTGTGCAAGGAATTTATCTTTTTTCATATTCATATTTATGACTACGGTGTTTTTGCAAGCAAATGAATCTCGTGTCACTGATATTTGTGTAAATTCAACGCTAGCGATAAAGGTCGAATAAAGGTTGATATTAGATATAAGATATGATAATAATATCACAATCCATTTATTGTTTTTAAAGAAGATAAATGTCCATTAACTTAAGGCTATCGGAGGGCCTGTCCTTGAATAGCAAAACGCTGAAAGTTTTGACAAATTTCTGCCCACATTGATCTACTATAAAAGATAACAAGGATCAATATTTGTTTATGGAGTGGGAGAGCTTGCGCCTGAACTAAATACCGTAGAGAACCACAATCTGGATTACAATCTGAGTACTTTTCCTAGAGGGTGGCTGTCCTAGGGGGTAGTTGTCCAGGGGGTGGTTGTCGGGGGTAGTTGTCCTAGGGGGTAGTTGTCCAGGGGGTAGTTGTCCAGGGGATGGTTGCCCTAGGGGGTAGTGGTCCTAGGGGGTAGTTGTCTGGCGGTAGTTTTCCAGGGGTGGATGTCCAGGGGGTAGTTGTCCTAGAGGGTGGTTGTCTGGGGGGGGGGGGGGGTAGTTGTCGAGGGGTAGATGTCCAGGGGTGGGTTATGGGAATTGAAATCACCACAAACTATTACATGTTCTCTACATTGCTTCATAATTTCATCTAGCAAAAGAAGACTGATTTTTTTGCAAGGGTTATAAAAATTTACAAGAGAAAAATATTGTTTTGTAAATAGATATCCATAATAATATATTCACAGGCCTCTGGGGTGTTCACGGCTCGAAATGTTATAGATTCGTGGATATATATAGCTAGTCCCCCACGTTTATCTTTTCAATTTTTCTCTACCAAATGATAGTTGGGAAAGTGTAACATGTTATATTCATCGTACCATGTTTCTTGAATACATATTATTCCTGGCTTGTGTGATTTAGAAGAGGTCTCAGAATTTTGATGGGAGGGGGTCTCCGTTAAATGAAAAATATGATAAAAGTTTTAATATCTAGATAAAGCAACAAAATTTGTTTTGACCCTACCAACACTATGCATTTAGTATACACTACCAACTGTTATCAAAAGTTGATGGCATACACTATTAGAAATTAGTGTGCATACAACTGCTTTTCTTTGATGACAACTTATGAATTTTACTTGATGTTTTGTATCTTATACTAGGGTATCAATGATACAGAACTTCTCAAAACACACGTGACTGGAGTGATCCTACATGGGCAACAAGACAATTTGACATTTGTGGACATAGGGCAGTATTTGAAACCCGGAAGAAGAAAAATACGCACTAATATTGCCCACTGGAAACTGATGGTTTCCCGACCAATCAAAATACCAACAAGTCCAGTAAAACTACCGAATATAGGTAACAATCTTGAATATTGACTTGAGGTACACCGTTGTAAGTGGGTACTTTGGAGAGGGTCATGAAATTTGTCAAATTCAATCAAAATGTGTCAAGCACACTCACTGTAGAGAATCTGTTATCTGTAAATCTGTGAATCTTTTCAAAAGAGATTAAACAAAACGGTGGAGTTATTAGTGATTACCAAAACAATGAAAACTGTGGATCTTTCATTTCAAGTCCTCATTTCAGTAAATGCTCAACATGATATAGGAGATCCATTCCAAAAACTCGTCAGCAGCATTGCCAATTTGCGGATAACCAAATTCCCCCATAGAAATAAATTGACACCTTTAAAACCTTTTTTTTTTCATCCAAAGACGAACATCGCAGGGCAGCTTGGCTGGTTCGTCCAAAGACGAACATGGGCAGGGCAGCTTGGAAGGTTCGTCTAAAGACGAACATGGATAATGCTGCTTGGCAGGTTTGTCTAAAGACGAACATGGGCAGGGCAGCTTGGAAGGTTTCTCAAAAGACGAACATAAGCAGGGCAGCTTGGAAGGTTCGTCCAAAGACGAACATGGGTAGGGCAGCTTGGCTGGTTCGTCTAGGCAGGGTAGCTTGAAGGTTCGTCCAAACACGAACATGGATAATGCTGCTTTGACAATGCCATTTTGGTCCCTTCCCACTACTCTAATTATTTACCTTTAATACAAGGGTTGAGGGGTTTATATCCATAGGAAATAAAAAGGAGGGACTATTATGTAAGGCAGGTTCGTCTAAAGACGAACGTGTGCAATGCAGCTCGGGAGGTTCGTCTAACGTGGGCAGTGCAGCTCGGAAGGTTCGTCCAAAGACAAACGTGGGTAGTCCAGCTTGGCAGGTTCGTCTAAAGACGAACGTGGGCAGTGCAGCTTGGAAGGTTCGTTCAAAGACGAACGTAGGAAGGGCAACTTGGCAGGGCAGTTTGGCAGGTTCGTCTAAAGACGAACATGGACAGGACAGCTTGGAAGGTTCGTCTAAAGACGAACATGTGCAGTGCAGCGGACTTGGCATGTTCGTCCAAAGACAAACTTCACCCTCAGAGTAATGCATTTCTGATTAAATTGCACATTTTTAAGCCAAACCCTGTGACACATTTTCAACTTTAGATGCAAAATTTCAACGAACAGGAGATTGATTTTCCAATTTTTTGACCACCTGTTTTCAATAGAAAGTCCATTTCCCAAATAGAACGGGTTCTAAATGTATATACTGTTGAAAGTATAGTTTTACACTTTTGAGCTGATTTTTGTTATTTATTACAGTTTTATATACATGTATTCTAATCCACAAACTTGCCTTGAAACATGCCCATTTAGTGTTGAAATAATAGTTTTACAATATGAAGTTGATTTCTTCTCATACTTATTAGATTTATCAGAAGTTATATAATTTTTAAGAAACGTATGTATTATGCATACAGAGACATTTCTTCTACTTTTTTTTAATATGCCATTTGCTTTTCCATATATGCCTATATACTGTTGAAAGTATACTGAGCTGATTTTCGTATATATTTATTACAGTTTTATGTATTCTAGATATACAAACTTGCTTTGAAACATGCCTATTTAGTGTTGACAATATAGTTCACAATGTTCAGTTGATTTTACTCATACTTGGGTAGTTTTATTATAAGTTATACATGTACATGTATTATTTTAAAGAAACTTACAAGTATTACATACAGGGACACCTTTTCTACTTTTCTTTTTCCTTGTGATTTGCCATTTGCAATTCCACTGCATGTAACATGTAATGAAGTAAATTAAGACGGCATGAAAAAGTACTCTTCATTGTGTGTATGTGTCAGTGTCATAATATAATCCAATATGAAAACTATGTTCAAAATAAATCTGCCAGTGAACGTTGCCATTTTCAGGTTGTTGTATAGCCATTGATATTGTGATCACACCAAATAGTGAAGCTGTTTTCCTTCCAAGATTTACTTTTATTGTGATCTGTTTAGAGTTTGCTTATGCATGGATCCACAAACTTTTCCTGAAATATGCCTACATGTATATACTGTTGAAAGTATAGTTTTACACTTTTGAGCTGATTTTTGTTATTTATAGAAGATACAGTTTTATATACATGTATTCTAATCCACAAACTTGCCTTCGAACGAGCCCATTTAGTGTTGAAATAATAGTTTTACAATATGAAGTTGATTTTTTTCTCATACTTATTAGATTTATCAGAAGTTATATTATTTTTAAGAAACGTATGTATTATGCATACAGGGACATTTCATCTACTTTTTTTGTATGCCATTTGCTTTTCCATATATGCCTATATACTGTTGAAAGCATACTGAGCTGATTTTCGTATATATTTATTACAGTTTTATGTATTCTAGATATACAAACTTGTTTTGAAACATGCCCATTTAGTGTTGAAATAATAGTTTTACAATATGAAGTTGATTTCTTCTCATACTTATTAGATTTATCAGAAGTTATATCATTTTTAAGAAACGTATGTATTATGCATACAGGGACATTTCTTCTACTTTTTTTATATGGCATTTGCTTTTCCATATATGCCTAATACTGTTGAAAGTATACTGAGCTGATTTTCGTATATATTTATTACATTTTTATGTATTCTAGATATACAAACTTGCTTTGAAACATGCCTATTTAGTGTTGACAATATAGTTTACAATGTTCAGTTGATTTTACTCATACTTGGGTAGTTTTATTACAAGTTATACATGTACATGTATTATTTTAAAGAAACTTACAAGTATTACATACAGGGACACCTTTTCTACTTTTCTTTTTCCTTGTGACTTGCCATTTGCCATTCCACTGCATGTAACATGTAAGGAAGTAAATGAAGACGGCATTACAAGTTATACATGTACATGTATTATTTTAAAGAAACTTACAAGTATTACATACAGGGACACCTTTTCTACTTTTCTTTTTCCTTGTGACTTGCCATTTGCCATTCCACTGCATGTAACATGTAAGGAAGTAAATGAAGACGGCATGAAAACGTACTCTTCATTGTGTGTATGTGTCAGAAGTTTTGAAGTACTATAATGTACATTCCTTTTATTTCATTTTATTTTTGTACAGTGGAGCATCATTATTAACGAACTCCTTGGAACCAAGGAAATTCCCTCTTTATATCGAATCCTTGTTATATCAGGGCTAAAAAGCAATAGAATAGACAAAAAAAGTGGGACTGGCCAAAATACTGTCTTATAATGAGTTTGTTATACCATTGTTCTTTATAAGGAGGTTCCACTGTACCAGGTATGTGGAGGAAGAATTTGCCATCTGGTGAGTATAAGTAGTTAATCAAAACAATTGTAATGTATTGTATCAATGCATGTAATTATAACCGAACAATATCACTTGCCAGCATATAAGTGAATGTGTGTGATGTACATTTAATAACTTCTCTTTTGTATCTATGTGTATTCCTGACTGTAATCATTGAATTTAGGTATTATGGTATTATAAACTGCAATATGTCAATGTTGCAATATTCAATGAAAATACATGTACCCTTGCCAGCATATTCCTGTGTAAATTTCCATTATATAATGCAATATGAAAACTATGTTCAAAATAAATCTGCCAGTGAACGTTGCCATTTTCAGGTTGTTGTATAGCCATTGATAATGTGATCACACCAAATAGTGAAGCTGTTTTCCTTCCAAGATTTACTTTTATTGTGATCTGTTTAGAATTTGCTTATGCATAGATCCACAAACTTTTCCTGAAATATGCCTACATGTATATACCGTTGAAAGTATAGTTTTACACTTTTGAGCTGATTTTTGTTATTTTTGTTATTTATTACAGTTTTATATACATGTATTCTAATCCACAAACTTGCCTTGAAACATGCCTCTTTAATGTTGAAATAATAGTTTTACAATATGAAGTTGATTTCTTCTCATACTTATTAGATTTATCAGAAGTTATATAATTTTTAAGAAACGTATGTATTATGCATACATAGACATTTCTTCTACTTTTTTTTAATATGCCATTTGCTTTTCCATACATGCCTATATACTGTTGAAAGTATACTGAGCTGATTTTCGTATATATTTATTACAGTTTTATGTATTCTAGATATACAAACTTGCTTTGAAACATGCCTATTTAGTGTTGACAATATAGTTTACAATGTTCAGTTGATTTTACTCATACTTGGGTAGTTTTATTATAAGTTATACATGTACATGTATTATTTTAAAGAAACTTACAAGTATTACATACAGGGACACCTTTTCTACTTTTCTTTTTCCTTGTGACTTGCCATTTGCCATTCCACTGCATGTAACATGTAAGGAAGTAAATGAAGACGGCATGAAAACGTACTCTTCATTGTGTGTATGTGTCAGAAGTTTTGAAGTACTATAATGTACATTCCTTTTATTTCATTTTATTTTTGTACAGTGGAGCATCATTATTAACGAACTCCTTGGAACCAAGGAAATTCCCTCTTTATATCGAATCCTTGTTATATCAGGGCTAAAAAGCAATAGAATAGACAAAAAAAGTGGGACTGGCCAAAATACTGTCTTATAATGAGTTTGTTATACCATTGTTCTTTATAAGGAGGTTCCACTGTACCAGGTATGTGGAGGAAGAATTTGCCATCTGGTGAGTATAAGTAGTTAATGAAAACAATTGTAATGTATTGTATCAATGCATGTAATTATAACCGAACAATATCACTTGCCAGCATATAAGTGAATGTGTGTGATGTACATTTAATAACTTCTCTTTTGTATCTATGTGTATTCCTGACTGTAATCATTGAATTTAGATATTATGGTATTATAAACTGCAATATGTCAATGTTGCAATATTCAATGAAAATACATGTACCCTTGCCAGCATATTCCTGTGTAAATTTCCATTATATAATGCAATATGAAAACTATGTTCAAAATAAATCTGCCAGTGAACGTTGCCATTTTCAGGTTGTTGTATAGCCATTGATAATGTGATCACACCAAATAGTGAAGCTGTTTTCCTTCCAAGATTTACTTTTATTGTGATCTGTTTAGAATTTGCTTATGCATAGATCCACAAACTTTTCCTGAAATATGCCTACATGTATATACCGTTGAAAGTATAGTTTTACACTTTTGAGCTGATTTTTGTTATTTTTGTTATTTATTACAGTTTTATATACATGTATTCTAATCCACAAACTTGCCTTGAAACATGCCTCTTTAATGTTGAAATAATAGTTTTACAATATGAAGTTGATTTCTTCTCATACTTATTAG
This sequence comes from Heliocidaris erythrogramma, assembly GCA_025617745.1. Lineage (NCBI taxonomy): Eukaryota > Metazoa > Echinodermata > Echinoidea > Camarodonta > Echinometridae > Heliocidaris > Heliocidaris erythrogramma. The sequence goes on along the minus strand of CM046859.1, from coordinate 40,011,543 downwards.
ATTTATCAGAAGTTATATAATTTTTAAGAAACGTATGTATTATGCATACATAGACATTTCTTCTACTTTTTTTTAATATGCCATTTGCTTTTCCATACATGCCTATATACTGTTGAAAGTATACTGAGCTGATTTTCGTATATATTTATTACAGTTTTATGTATTCTAGATATACAAACTTGCTTTGAAACATGCCTATTTAGTGTTGACAATATAGTTTACAATGTTCAGTTGATTTTACTCATACTTGGGTAGTTTTATTATAAGTTATACATGTACATGTATTATTTTAAAGAAACTTACAAGTATTACATACAGGGACACCTTTTCTACTTTTCTTTTTCCTTGTGACTTGCCATTTGCCATTCCACTGCATGTAACATGTAAGGAAGTAAATGAAGACGGCATGAAAACGTACTCTTCATTGTGTGTATGTGTCAGAAGTTTTGAAGTACTATAATGTACATTCCTTTTATTTCATTTTATTTTTGTACAGTGGAGCATCATTATTAACGAACTCCTTGGAACCAAGGAAATTCCCTCTTTATATCGAATCCTTGTTATATCAGGGCTAAAAAGCAATAGAATAGACAAAAAAAGTGGGACTGGCCAAAATACCGTCTTATAATGAGTTTGTTATACCATTGTTCTTTATAAGGAGGTTCCACTGTACCAGGTATGTGGAGGAAGAATTTGCCATCTGGTGAGTATAAGTAGTTAATCAAAACAATTGTAATGTATTGTATCAATGCATGTAATTATAACCGAACAATATCACTTGCCAGCATATAAGTGAATGTGTGTGATGTACATTTAATAACTTCTCTTTTGTATCTATGTGTATTCCTGACTGTAATCATTGAATTTAGGTATTATGGTATTATAAACTGCAATATGTCAATGTTGCAATATTCAATGAAAATACATGTACCCTTGCCAGCATATTCCTGTGTAAATTTCCATTATATAATGCAATATGAAAACTATGTTCAAAATAAATCTGCCAGTGAACGTTGCCATTTTCAGGTTGTTGTATAGCCATTGATAATGTGATCACACCAAATAGTGAAGCTGTTTTCCTTCCAAGATTTACTTTTATTGTGATCTGTTTAGAATTTGCTTATGCATAGATCCACAAACTTTTCCTGAAATATGCCTACATGTATATACCGTTGAAAGTATAGTTTTACACTTTTGAGCTGATTTTTGTTATGACACATACACACAATGACGAGTACTTTTTCATGCCGTCTTGATTTACTTCCTTCCATGTTACATGCAGTGGAATGGCAAATGGCAAATCACAAGGAAAAAGAAAAGTAGAAAAGGTGTCCCTGTATGTAATACTTGTAAGTTTCTTTAAAATAATACATGTACATGTATAACTTGTAATAAAACTACCCAAGTATGAGTAAAATCAACTGAACATTGTAAACTATCTTGTCAACACTAAATAGGCATGTTTCAAAGCAAGTTTGTATATCTAGAATACATAAAACTGTAATAAATATATACGAAAATCAGCTCAGTATACTTTCAACAGTATATACATGTAGGCATATTTCAGGAAAAGTTTGTGGATCTATGCATAAGCAAATTCTAAACAGATCACAATAAAAGTAAATCTTGGAAGGAAAACAGCTTCACTATTTGGTGTGATCACAATATCAATGGCAACGTTCACTGGCAGATTTATTTTGAACATAGTTTTCATATTGCATTATATTATGGAAATTCACACAGGAATATGCTGGCAAGGGTACATGTATTTTCATTGAATATTGCAACATTGACATATTGCAGTTTATAATACCATAATACCTAAATTCAATGATTACAGTCAGGAATACAGATAGGTACAAAAGAGAAGTTATTAAATGTACATCACACACATTCACTTATATGCTGGCAAGTGATATTGTTCGGTTATAATTACATGCATTGATACAATACGTTACAATGTTTTGATTAACTACTCATAATCACCAAATGCCAAATTCTTCCTCCACATACCTGGTACAGTGGAACCTCCTTATAAAGAACAATGGTATAACAAACTCATTATAAGACAGTATTTTTGCCAGTCCCACTTTTTTGTCTATTCTATTGCTTTTTAGCCCTGATATAACAAGGATTCGATATAAAGGGGGAATTTCTTTGGTTCCAAGGAGTTCGTTAATAATGATGCTCCACTGTACAAAAATAAAATGAAATAAAAGGAATGTACATTATAGTACTTCAAAACTATAGTTTACAATGTTCAGTTGATTTTACTCATACTTGGGTAGTTTTATTATAAGTTATACATGTACATGTATTATTTTAAAGAAACTTACAAGTATTACATACAGGGACACCTTTTCTACTTTTCTTTTTCCTTGTGACTTGCCATTTGCCATTCCACTGCATGTAACATGTAAGGAAGTAAATGAAGACGGCATGAAAACGTACTCTTCATTGTGTGTATGTGTCAGAAGTTTTGAAGTACTATAATGTACATTCCTTTTATTTCATTTTATTTTTGTACAGTGGAGCATCATTATTAACGAACTCCTTGGAACCAAAGAAATTCCCTCTTTATATCGAATCCTTGTTATATCAGGGCTAAAAAGCAATAGAATAGACAAAAAAGTGGGACTGGCAAAAATACTGCCTCATAATGAGTTTGTTATACCATTGTTCTTTATAAGGAGGTTCCACTGTACCAGGTATGTGGAGGAAGAATTTGGCATTTGGTGATTATAAGTAGTTAATCAAAACATTGTTATGTATTGTATCAATGCATGTTATTATAACCGGACAATATCACTTGCCAGCATATAGGTGAATGTGTGTGATGTACATTTAATAACTTCTCTTTTGTACCTATGTGTATTCCTGACTGTAATCATTGAATTTAGGTATTATGGTATTATAAACTGCAATATGTCAATGTTGCAATATTCAATGAAAATACATGTACCCTTGGCATGTTCGTCCAAAGACAAACTTCACCCTCAGAGTAATGCATTTCTGATTAAATTGCACATTTTTAAGCCAAACCCTGTGACACATTTTCAACTTTAGATGCAAAATTTCAACGAACAGGAGATTGATTTTCCAATTTTTTGACCACCTGTTTTCAATAGAAAGTCCATTTCCCAAATAGAACGGGTTCTAAATGTATATACTGTTGAAAGTATAGTTTTACACTTTTGAGCTGATTTTTGTTATTTTTGTTATTTATTACAGTTTTATATACATGTATTCTAATCCACAAACTTGCCTTGAAACATGCCTCTTTAATGTTGAAATAATAGTTTTACAATATGAAGTTGATTTCTTCTCATACTTATTAGATTTATCAGAAGTTATATAATTTTTAAGAAACGTATGTATTATGCATACATAGACATTTCTTCTACTTTTTTTTAATATGCCATTTGCTTTTCCATACATGCCTATATACTGTTGAAAGTATACTGAGCTGATTTTCGTATATATTTATTACAGTTTTATGTATTCTAGATATACAAACTTGCTTTGAAACATGCCTATTTAGTGTTGACAAGATAGTTTACAATGTTCAGTTGATTTTACTCATACTTGGGTAGTTTTATTACAAGTTATACATGTACATGTATTATTTTAAAGAAACTTACAAGTATTACATACAGGGACACCTTTTCTACTTTTCTTTTTCCTTGTGATTTGCCATTTGCCATTCCACTGCATGTAACATGGAAGGAAGTAAATCAAGACGGCATGAAAAAGTACTCGTCATTGTGTGTATGTGTCAGAAGTTTTGAAGTACTATAATGTACATTCCTTTTATTTCATTTTATTTTTGTACAGTGGAGCATCATTATTAACGAACTCCTTGGAACCAAAGAAATTCCCCCTTTATATCGAATCCTTGTTATATCAAGGCTAAAAAGCAATAGAATAGACAAAAAAGTGGGACTGGCAAAAATACTGTCTTATAATACGTTTGTTATACCATTGTTCTTCATAAGGAGGTTCCACTGTACCAGGTATGTGGAGGAAGAATTTGGCATTTGGTGATTATGAGTAGTTAATCAAAACATTGTAACGTATTGTATCAATGCATGTAATTATAACCGAACAATATCACTTGCCAGCATATAAGTGAATGTGTGTGATGTACATTTAATAACTTCTCTTTTGTACCTATCTGTATTCCTGACTGTAATCATTGAATTTAGGTATTATGGTATTATCAACTGCAATATGTCAATGTTGCAATATTCAATGAAAATACATGTACCCTTGCCAGCATATTCCTGTGTGAATTTCCATAATATAATGCAATATGAAAACTATGTTCAAAATAAATCTGCCAGTGAACGTTGCCATTGATAATGCGATCACACCAAATAGTGAAGCTGTTTTCCTTCCAAGATTTACTTTTATTGTGATCTGTTTAGAATTTGCTTATGCATAGATCCACAAACTTTTCCTGAAATATGCCTACATGTATATACTGTTGAAAGTATAGTTTTACACTTTTGAGCTGATTTTTGTTATTTATTACAGTTTTATATACATGTATTCTAATCCACAAACTTGCCTTGAAACATGCCCATTTAGTGTTGAAATAATAGTTTTACAATATGAAGTTGATTTCTTCTCATACTTATTAGATTTATCAGAAGTTATATCATTTTTACGAAACGTATGTATTATGCATACAGGGACATTTCTTTTGCTTTTTTTTAATATGCCATTTGCTTTTCCATACATGCCTATATACTGTTGAAAGTATACTGAGCTGATTTTCGTATATATTTATTACAGTTTTATGTATTCTAGATATACAAACTTGCTTTGAAACATGCCTATTTAGTGTTGACAAGATAGTTTACAATGTTCAGTTGATTTTACTCATACTTGGGTAGTTTTATTACAAGTTATACATGTACATGTATTATTTTAAAGAAACTTACAAGTATTACATACAGGGACACCTTTTCTACTTTTCTTTTTCCTTGTGATTTGCCATTTGCCATTCCACTGCATGTAACATGGAAGGAAGTAAATCAAGACGGCATGAAAAAGTACTCGTCATTGTGTGTATGTGTCAGAAGTTTTGAAGTACTATAATGTACATTCCTTTTATTTCATTTTATTTTTGTACAGTGGAGCATCATTATTAACGAACTCCTTGGAACCAAAGAAATTCCCCCTTTATATCGAATCCTTGTTATATCAAGGCTAAAAAGCAATAGAATAGACAAAAAAGTGGGACTGGCAAAAATACTGTCTTATAATACGTTTGTTATACCATTGTTCTTCATAAGGAGGTTCCACTGTACCAGGTATGTGGAGGAAGAATTTGGCATTTGGTGATTATGAGTAGTTAATCAAAACATTGTAACGTATTGTATCAATGCATGTAATTATAACCGAACAATATCACTTGCCAGCATATAAGTGAATGTGTGTGATGTACATTTAATAACTTCTCTTTTGTACCTATTTGTATTCCTGACTGTAATCATTGAATTTAGGTATTATGGTATTATAAACTGCAATATGTCAATGTTGCAATATTCAATGAAAATACATGTACCCTTGCCAGCATATTCCTGTGTGAATTTCCATAATATAATGCAATATGAAAACTATGTTCAAAATAAATCTGCCAGTGAACGTTGCCATTGATATTGTGATCACACCAAATAGTGAAGTTGTTTTCCTTCCAAGATTTACTTTTATTGTGATCTGTTTAGAATTTGCTTATGCATAGATCCACAAACTTTTCCTGAAATATGCCTACATGTATATACTGTTGAAAGTATACTGAGCTGATTTTCGTATATATTTATTACAGTTTTATGTATTCTAGATATACAAACTTGCTTTGAAACATGCCTATTTAGTGTTGACAAGATAGTTTACAATGTTCAGTTGATTTTACTCATACTTGGGTAGTTTTATTACAAGTTATACATGTACATGTATTATTTTAAAGAAACTTACAAGTATTACATACAGGGACACCTTTTCTACTTTTCTTTTTCCTTGTGATTTGCCATTTGCCATTCCACTGCATGTAACATGGAAGGAAGTAAATCAAGACGGCATGAAAAAGTACTCGTCATTGTGTGTATGTGTCAGAAGTTTTGAAGTACTATAATGTACATTCCTTTTATTTCATTTTATTTTTGTACAGTGGAGCATCATTATTAACGAACTCCTTGGAACCAAAGAAATTCCCTCTTTATATCGAATCCTTGTTATATCAGGGCTAAAAAGCAATAGAATAGACAAAAAAGTGGGACTGGCAAAAATACTGCCTCATAATGAGTTTGTTATACCATTGTTCTTTATAAGGAGGTTCCACTGTACCAGGTATGTGGAGGAAGAATTTGGCATTTGGTGATTATAAGTAGTTAATCAAAACATTGTAATGTATTGTATCAATGCATGTTATTATAACCGGACAATATCACTTGCCAGCATATAGGTGAATGTGTGTGATGTACATTTAATAACTTCTCTTTTGTACCTATGTGTATTCCTGACTGTAATCATTGAATTTAGGTATTATGGTATTATCAACTGCAATATGTCAATGTTGCAATATTCAATGAAAATACATGTACCCTTGCCAGCATATTCCTGTGTAAATTTCCATTATATAATGCAATATGAAAACTATGTTCAAAATAAATCTGCCAGTGAACGTTGCCATTTTCAGGTTGTTGTATAGCCATTGATAATGTGATCACACCAAATAGTGAAGCTGTTTTCCTTCCAAGATTTACTTTTATTGTGATCTGTTTAGAATTTGCTTATGCATAGATCCACAAACTTTTCCTGAAATATGCCTACATGTATATACCGTTGAAAGTATAGTTTTACACTTTTGAGCTGATTTTTGTTATTTTTGTTATTTATTACAGTTTTATATACATGTATTCTAATCCACAAACTTGCCTTGAAACATGCCTCTTTAATGTTGAAATAATAGTTTTACAATATGAAGTTGATTTCTTCTCATACTTATTAGATTTATCAGAAGTTATATCATTTTTACGAAACGTATGTATTATGCATACATGGACATTTCTTCTGCTTTTTTTAATATGCCATTTGCTTTTCCATATATGCCTATATACTGTTGAAAGTATACTGAGCTGATTTTCGTATATATTTATTACAGTTTTATGTATTCTAGATATACAAACTTGCTTTGAAACATGCCTATTTAGTGTTGACAAGATAGTTTACAATGTTCAGTTGATTTTACTCATACTTGGGTAGTTTTATTACAAGTTATACATGTACATGTATTATTTTAAAGAAACTTACAAGTATTACATACAGGGACACCTTTTCTACTTTTCTTTTTCCTTGTGATTTGCCATTTGCCATTCCACTGCATGTAACATGGAAGGAAGTAAATCAAGACGGCATGAAAAAGTACTCGTCATTGTGTGTATGTGTCAGAAGTTTTGAAGTACTATAATGTACATTCCTTTTATTTCATTTTATTTTTGTACAGTGGAGCATCATTATTAACGAACTCCTTGGAACCAAAGAAATTCCCTCTTTATATCGAATCCTTGTTATATCAGGGCTAAAAAGCAATAGAATAGACAAAAAAGTGGGACTGGCAAAAATACTGCCTCATAATGAGTTTGTTATACCATTGTTCTTTATAAGGAGGTTCCACTGTACCAGGTATGTGGAGGAAGAATTTGGCATTTGGTGATTATAAGTAGTTAATCAAAACATTGTAATGTATTGTATCAATGCATGTTATTATAACCGGACAATATCACTTGCCAGCATATAGGTGAATGTGTGTGATGTACATTTAATAACTTCTCTTTTGTACCTATGTGTATTCCTGACTGTAATCATTGAATTTAGGTATTATGGTATTATCAACTGCAATATGTCAATGTTGCAATATTCAATGAAAATACATGTACCCTTGCCAGCATATTCCTGTGTGAATTTCCATAATATAATGCAATATGAAAACTATGTTCAAAATAAATCTGCCAGTGAACGTTGCCATTGATAATGCGATCACACCAAATAGTGAAGCTGTTTTCCTTCCAAGATTTACTTTTATTGTGATCTGTTTAGAATTTGCTTATGCATAGATCCACAAACTTTTCCTGAAATATGCCTACATGTATATACTGTTGAAAGTATAGTTTTACACTTTTGAGCTGATTTTTGTTATTTATTACAGTTTTATATACATGTATTCTAATCCACAAACTTGCCTTGAAACATGCCCATTTAGTGTTGAAATAATAGTTTTACAATATGAAGTTGATTTCTTCTCATACTTATTAGATTTATCAGAAGTTATATCATTTTTACGAAACGTATGTATTATGCATACAGGGACATTTTTTCTGCTTTTTTTTAATATGCCATTTGCTTTTCCATACATGCCTATATACTGTTGAAAGTATACTGAGCTGATTTTCGTATATATTTATTACAGTTTTATGTATTCTAGATATACAAACTTGCTTTGAAACATGCCTATTTAGTGTTGACAAGATAGTTTACAATGTTCAGTTGATTTTACTCATACTTGGGTAGTTTTATTACAAGTTATACATGTACATGTATTATTTTAAAGAAACTTACAAGTATTACATACAGGGACACCTTTTCTACTTTTCTTTTTCCTTGTGATTTGCCATTTGCCATTCCACTGCATGTAACATGGAAGGAAGTAAATCAAGACGGCATGAAAAAGTACTCGTCATTGTGTGTATGTGTCAGAAGTTTTGAAGTACTATAATGTACATTCCTTTTATTTCATTTTATTTTTGTACAGTGGAGCATCATTATTAACGAACTCCTTGGAACCAAAGAAATTCCCCCTTTATATCGAATCCTTGTTATATCAAGGCTAAAAAGCAATAGAATAGACAAAAAAGTGGGACTGGCAAAAATACTGTCTTATAATACGTTTGTTATACCATTGTTCTTCATAAGGAGGTTCCACTGTACCAGGTATGTGGAGGAAGAATTTGGCATTTGGTGATTATGAGTAGTTAATCAAAACATTGTAACGTATTGTATCAATGCATGTAATTATAACCGAACAATATCACTTGCCAGCATATAAGTGAATGTGTGTGATGTACATTTAATAACTTCTCTTTTGTACCTATTTGTATTCCTGACTGTAATCATTGAATTTAGGTATTATGGTATTATAAACTGCAATATGTCAATGTTGCAATATTCAATGAAAATACATGTACCCTTGCCAGCATATTCCTGTGTGAATTTCCATAATATAATGCAATATGAAAACTATGTTCAAAATAAATCTGCCAGTGAACGTTGCCATTGATATTGTGATCACACCAAATAGTGAAGTTGTTTTCCTTCCAAGATTTACTTTTATTGTGATCTGTTTAGAATTTGCTTATGCATAGATCCACAAACTTTTCCTGAAATATGCCTACATGTATATACTGTTGAAAGTATACTGAGCTGATTTTCGTATATATTTATTACAGTTTTATGTATTCTAGATATACAAACTTGCTTTGAAACATGCCTATTTAGTGTTGACAAGATAGTTTACAATGTTCAGTTGATTTTACTCATACTTGGGTAGTTTTATTACAAGTTATACATGTACATGTATTATTTTAAAGAAACTTACAAGTATTACATACAGGGACACCTTTTCTACTTTTCTTTTTCCTTGTGATTTGCCATTTGCCATTCCACTGCATGTAACATGGAAGGAAGTAAATCAAGACGGCATGAAAAAGTACTCGTCATTGTGTGTATGTGTCAGAAGTTTTGAAGTACTATAATGTACATTCCTTTTATTTCATTTTATTTTTGTACAGTGGAGCATCATTATTAACGAACTCCTTGGAACCAAAGAAATTCCCTCTTTATATCGAATCCTTGTTATATCAGGGCTAAAAAGCAATAGAATAGACAAAAAAGTGGGACTGGCAAAAATACTGCCTCATAATGAGTTTGTTATACCATTGTTCTTTATAAGGAGGTTCCACTGTACCAGGTATGTGGAGGAAGAATTTGGCATTTGGTGATTATAAGTAGTTAATCAAAACATTGTAATGTATTGTATCAATGCATGTTATTATAACCGGACAATATCACTTGCCAGCATATAGGTGAATGTGTGTGATGTACATTTAATAACTTCTCTTTTGTACCTATGTGTATTCCTGACTGTAATCATTGAATTTAGGTATTATGGTATTATAAACTGCAATATGTCAATGTTGCAATATTCAATGAAAATACATGTACCCTTGCCAGCATATTCCTGTGTAAATTTCCATTATATAATGCAATATGAAAACTATGTTCAAAATAAATCTGCCAGTGAACGTTGCCATTTTCAGGTTGTTGTATAGCCATTGATAATGTGATCACACCAAATAGTGAAGCTGTTTTCCTTCCAAGATTTACTTTTATTGTGATCTGTTTAGAATTTGCTTATGCATAGATCCACAAACTTTTCCTGAAATATGCCTACATGTATATACCGTTGAAAGTATAGTTTTACACTTTTGAGCTGATTTTTGTTATTTTTGTTATTTATTACAGTTTTATATACATGTATTCTAATCCACAAACTTGCCTTGAAACATGCCTCTTTAATGTTGAAATAATAGTTTTACAATATGAAGTTGATTTCTTCTCATACTTATTAGATTTATCAGAAGTTATATCATTTTTACGAAACGTATGTATTATGCATACATGGACATTTCTTCTGCTTTTTTTAATATGCCATTTGCTTTTCCATATATGCCTATATACTGTTGAAAGTATACTGAGCTGATTTTCGTATATATTTATTACAGTTTTATGTATTCTAGATATACAAACTTGCTTTGAAACATGCCTATTTAGTGTTGACAAGATAGTTTACAATGTTCAGTTGATTTTACTCATACTTGGGTAGTTTTATTACAAGTTATACATGTACATGTATTATTTTAAAGAAACTTACAAGTATTACATACAGGGACACCTTTTCTACTTTTCTTTTTCCTTGTGATTTGCCATTTGCCATTCCACTGCATGTAACATGGAAGGAAGTAAATGAAGACGGCATGAAAAAGTACTCTTCATTAATTGTGTGTATGTGTCAGAAGTTTTGAAGTACTATAATGTACATTCCTTTTATTTCATTTTATTTTTGTACAGTGGAGCATCATTATTAACGAACTCCTTGGAACCAAAGAAATTCCCTCTTTATATCGAATCCTTGTTATATCAAGGCTAAAAAGCAATAGAATAGACAAAAAAGTGGGACTGGCAAAAATACTGTCTCATAATGAGTTTGTTATACCATTGTTCTTTATAAGGGGAGGTTCCACTGTACCAGGTGTGTGGAGGAAGGCATATGGAGTGAGATAGGAGAGAAGAGAAAGAGGAGGAGAGATAGAGAGACAGAGGGAGAGAGAGAGAGAACAAGGGAGAGAAATTATCAAGTTCATGAGAGAAAGAGAGGATTAAAGATAAGATAGAGAAACAGAACGCAAGTGAGAATTAAAGATAGAGTGGAAGGGAATATTAGTGGGTGTAAGGCCATCGCCAGGGATCACCTCCGGGGCGCACCCGGCGCTGGCGACGGTAGCCCGTGGAGGTACAATGTACGATTTGCAGCTGGTGTGCAGCTCAAGCAGATGCAATTCGAACTTTTCATGCAAACTTTCCCTGGAGGAAACGTGCAGCCCACGTCCAAATTTATTTCTGTGTTCATTCCACGAATTGTACGCGCTGTGGATACGTATTCTCGTCTGAGTGTCTCTCCTCTCGACCTCCATTTCGTTCGTTCGTGCCAACCCAGTCTCACACTTAAATACACGAATAGAGTCATTGTACCAATCAACGTTAATATGACACTCTTGGTCAATTTAAGGGACATTTATAATGGCGCCATCTACGTTTGCAATCGTGGCCGAGTTACCCAAGAAAGCTGAATCGATCATAAATATTTGTGTCAATTTTTGCATTAAAGGTATGTCTTGTTTTTCAAGGTTATTTAATGGAAATGTGTAAAACAGTGGCGTTATCGTGAAATAAATCGCCCCTCATTCACTCCTCAGAGTTTCGGTTTATTCCGTACAACGCTTTAGTGACTTCATTCCACCTCAACTCTGCCGAAACCAATATCACGATTGCAAACGTAGATGGCGCCAATATAAATGTCCCTTAAATTGACTAAGAGTGTCATATTAACGGTGATGGTACTATGAATTTACTGCAATAAATCATATATACCTACCTATTATGCCTGTAGTCTTGACTACGGGACCCCTTCGAGAATTTATCACACATGAGTCACAATATTGTGCGCACCCCCCGTAATCCTATTGTCCCCTTCGCCACTCACGCGCGTCAATACGCTACGGCCATCTTCCTCTTTCTTGCTCGCCCCCGACGAGATAGGACGTATAGTCACAGCGCTCCTGAAATCAGGTCGTATAGTATCTTTTAGGTGCGCTTTTTCGCATAGTTAAAGCACTTTTAGGTATCTATATTCGTTTAGATTATAGTACTTTGTGTTTTAGTAGTCACTCTTGCCGATTGCAAGGGATTTTTTGATTCCCTTTCTTGGCATTTATTTTTCTCTTTCACGGTCAGCCCCACGTAGATATTTCTGTGTTTGCGGGTGTTTCCGTTTGTCACCGAGCCTTTGGGTTCGGTGTTTGTTCTTACGGTTTTTAGGCTGTGAAAATTTCTTTAGTGCGTATCTCCCAAATAAACTTTAGTTTTATTTACTGCATTCAGTTGAAGTATTTCTTATTTTGAAAAGTATACTTTATTGTCTGTTTTATTGCAGTGGTATGAATTCGGAAGAAGAAGCAGCTGGGTCAAGGAGACCTGCTTCTTCCGAAGAGTTGTCTATCAAGACGACTCGGCCTTCCAGAACTCCCCCGAGTACAGCGGTACGCGGGGGAGGGAGGAGGGCTAAAGGTAAGTTGCCTAGTGGTGTTCCCTTGCAGAGTTTGCCAGTCTCGGAGCTTGCGGCTTCGGGACGGGTGGCGTTAACTGAATCGGGATTGTCAACTCCGAAGCCTGTGGTTTCGGGGTGGGTGGCGTCAGATTCTAGTGGTTTGGATATCTCGAATCCAATCCCCCGGTCGCTGAGACCAGAGGGGGGGGGGGGGGGGGGTGCTGTTGTTTCCCGTACGGTAGCGTTCACTCGCTCTGATCCGTTAGGGGAGACGCGCCCCACTACTGCAGGGCAACCCACGGGCTTAGTCCATGTTGGTCTGGGTTCTCAAACCCTAGCCCCCGGCAAACGCCATATGGGGGAACGAGTACTTTCTGGGCTGTCTCAGTTGCCAGCTGATGGGAATGCTCGAGCTAACAATTATGGACGCTCTTCGGAGCAACAGGTGTTTTCACCTGAGTGCGTGACTACTAGTGCTCCCCTATTGCTGCTTTCGAGCGGTCCAATAGTGGGTTCACACGCCTTTAGTAGTCATCGGGCACATACCGAGTCATCTCGGTCTGCCCACGCACTGGGAGCTTTTAGCTCCCAACCCATGGCTATGGCATCTTCTTGCCTAGCCAATATGGGTGATTTGGGCGATTCTCTAGGCTTACGCCATGAGCGCTCCAATCCCTTTATGGGAAGTGAACGTCCCTCCGCGGAGGGATCGGTTCGTGTTTCCGAAGAGGCTTCGGGGATCCAAACGAATCCGATTAAGCGTTCTAAGAAAAGGGTTTCGGCTACGACTCTTGTCGAGCCAGCCAAGAAAAAGGCCAAGAAGAAGGCAAAAAGCGGCAAGGCTTTGCCGGCCTCTTGCCCGTCTGGCCTGGCTAACCCGGCTAGCTCCTCTCAAGCTGACATGTTCAGTATGATGCGGGCTTTTGCTCAGAATCAGGGTTGGTCCTTTGTACCGGCTTCTTCAACCCTGACTTCTGTCCCTATTCAGGGATCTCGCTTTGAGTCTAATCAGCCTTTTGTGATTGATTCCTCTTTGTCTGAGACTGATTCGCATGTGCCTCCTATTCCCGCGGCCCTTGGGGCTCCGCCGGGCGAGGAGACTTTTGGTGAATCATGCGGGGACCTGCCTGCGGAGGCCTTTGTTAGCGTTCCTTTGTCTCATTCCACTCGGGTGGAACCAGATTTGGATGTGTCCTCTCAAGCTTCGGTTCCCGAATCGCTTGGGCAGGCGGAGTCTCAATCGCTCAATCTCTGTGGAGTGGAAGCGATTGCTTTGTTGTCCAAATATCTCCCTGAAGTTCAGTCAACCCGCGCGCAGGGTTCGACTTCGCGTTGGAATTTCAAGCAGCAGGTCTCCTCTGAGGGTATTACTCTTGAGGAGGTTTTCAAGCTGGAGTATGACCGCATTGAGGCCGCGCTGTTGGTTAAGCGATCTAATGCGGTCAGGGGTAAGGCCTTTGCCTTTTGTTCTCAGGACCAAGACAGCTTTTTCAAGGCTAAGACTCTTTCTCCTGAGATTTTAGAGGTTGGTCGTCGCTTGCGGGCGACTAATCCGCTTACCTCCGCTGCGTTCAGGGCGGAGGATAAGATTTGGTCTAATATTGAGAACCACATTAGGTCAGGGATGCGTTTGGCGGCTTTTCAAGGGCTTCTCTCCGACCTTAGGTCCAGGGCGGAGGAGTTGAATGTTACCGATGGTGACAAGCTGATTATTGACGACTTGCTGCATACTCTTTTTTGTCTGCAGTGGTCGCAGCTTTCCACCGCAGCTGCTTCGGCTACGTTCCGTCGCAGGACCTCGGCTCTCTCGGCACTGGGTGTTAGAGAGTCGGGCATTGCTCAACTTCTCCGAGATGTTCCGTCTCGGGGTCCTTCGCTTTTTGGTGGTAAATTCGCTACGGTGTTTCAAAGAGAGATCGATGCGCGAAAGCAGATCTCGGATATGACTAAGCAGTTTCACACTAGCTCTAAGCCAACGCGGGCCCCTGTTCGGCGTAGACCTGCTGGTCCCGTTTCGGGTCAACGCAGTCGCGTGTCTAGGGTCCCGCCTCCTGAGCCTCAGCCAGCTCCTTCTCGTGGGAGAGGGAGTCGTGGCAGGGGCTTTTCTAGAGGTTCTCGTGGTAAGGCGATGGCTTCGCAGAAGGCCAAGCCTGGATTTTGATGTTTTTCCCCGAGCGCTTGTTCGACTGAATGTGGTAGGTGGCCGACTTCATGCGTTTCTCCCCGCTTGGGAGGCCATCTCCGGGGAGCGCGTTTCCGTTTTACACCGTTGCCTAGGCATTTTTTCGATTAATCGCTTCGAACGTGCTGGTTTCAAAGTCTAGGTTTCAGCTCGGTTCATGCGCTATGAGCTCGAGCTTGCTCTGCACGCGCGAAGTATGAAATCGAATGTACACACGTACTCCTACTCTGCATGTTTGCGGCGATCGGGTGTATGTGTACGTGTACTATAGGGTCTACTGCACTGGTCTACTGTCTCGGATTGTCTATATGGCGATAAAGAATAACATTAGAGTTAATTCATGTTGCATTGCAAGGTAAAAGAATTTTAAAATGTAGCTGAAAGGCAGCTAAGCTGAAACAGTGTTACCAGAAAGCGAGGGAATTAAACAGAAGGGGTGGGGGACGAGGAATATACGTATAATAATTATAGCCCAGGATCATACATTTAAAAGAAAATTTAGGTGTTTTACTAATATCGAGAAGATAAGAATAATAAGAATAAGAATAATTGATTTGAAGAAATATAGTTATATTTGCTACAACTATAACTATAACTATAACTGCGTATCTAGCTGTAACTCTTTGTGCGCCAATTAGAGAAGAGGAAGCCTCATCAGCATGAAAGAAAAAAAAAAAAGAAGACGGCCCTTTCACGCTTCCTTCTGTTTTGCTTTTCCTTTCATCCCCCTTGTCTCTCTTATATATTTTTTTGCTTTTATCGTTCCTTATATATTTCTTTTAGCTCGTTTGCGCACAAGATGAAGTGTAGCTACTGTACAGTTACTGTAATGCATATCTTTGCTGTCTGTGCAGATGCTGTGCATGGTAGACCTCACTGGGGGCGCTGACGACTTAGACTCTTTCACCAGCGCACTTCTTGGATTTTTTCGCGAAAATGCCTAGGCAACGGTGTAAAACGGAAATGCGCCTCCGGTGACGTGCTTGTTCTCTCCGTCGTGCGAGACGGATTCTTCATAGATCTTTGCGCCTCGCTCCCCGGAGGGGCTATAAGAATTCGGTCACCTCCCATGTCTGCCCTGTCTCGGTCTCATGCTTCAAAGGAGATCGAGTCTCTTTTGGAAAAGAGGGCTATAGAAAGGGTAAGAGACAGGCCGTCTCTTTCCCTTTCTCCAATTTTCGTTATTCCCAAGCGCTCGGGAAAACTTCGTTTGATACTGAACCTGAAAAGAATAAACAAATTCATTCCTCAGGTTCATTTTCGGATGGAGACTCTTGCCTCCATTCTTCCGTTGATCAAAAGGGAAGACTACGCGGTCTCGATAGATCTCAAGGACGCGTACTTTCACATTCCCATTCATCGCGCATCTCGCGATCTTCTGGGGTTCTCCTTCCTCTCGGAGACTTATCGTTTTCGTGCTCTTCCCTTCGGGCTGCGCCCGGCCCCTCGGGTTTTTACTCAAGTTGTAGCGGTGCTAGCGGCCTCTCTGAGGCGTCGCGGCCTGCGGTTGTTTTGTTACCTAGACGATTGGCTTCTCCTTGCGGAGTCGCGCGATCGTTTGTTGGACGAGACTCGTTTGCTCGTCTCTCTTACTCAAGACTTAGGTTTCCTAATAAATTGGGAAAAGTCAGAGTTAGTTCCCACTCGCACCCCAGTTTTTCTGGGGGCGGTGTTAGACATAAGGAATCAGTTGGCTCGGCCCAGTCGAGACAGGATTCTCACCATTGTCTCTGCGGCTCGCAAGCTTTTGCTGGCCAGAAGAGTCTCGGCCAGACAGTGGCTTCAGTTTCTAGGTTATCTAGCCAGTCTAGTCGATGTTTTAGAGGACTGCCGGCTCCTCATGAGACCCTTTCAGAGACATCTCCTCAGGTTCTTCAAGCCGGGAAAAGAATCTCTTTTGGTCTGGGTTCCAGTACCAGTAGAGATCAAGTCTCTTCTCTCTTGTTGGACGAGCGAGGTGTTTCTCGCGCGAGGCAGGTCCTTCTCTGCCCCTCTTCCGTCGATATCGGTTTCGACGGACGCCTCTCGGTTGGGGTGGGGAGGACACTGCAACGGCAGCACGGTTGCGGGGGATTGGTCTCATCTTGGGACTCTTCCTCATATCAATGTCCTGGAGTTTATGGCAGTTCTGTTGACCTTGCTCCATTTCAGAAGTCGACTTCTCAGTCGTTCGGTTCTGATTCTCACGGACAATGTTACTGTGGCGGCATATATCAATCGGCAGGGAGGCACTCGTTCGGTTGCCCTGAATGCCCTAGCAGCTCAGCTGTGGAGGTGGTGTCGTCGCATGGCAATCACACCCGTGGCCTCTTTCATCCCCGGTCGGGAAAACCTCATTGCGGATTTTCTGTCTCGGGGCAGGTATCTTCCATCGGAATGGACGCTCCATCCGCATTCGCAGTTGCCTAGGTCCACTGGAAGTGGATCTATTTGCGTCGGTGCTAAATCACCAGCTGCCGAAGTATTGCTCCCGTGTTCGCGATCAGGGAGCATGGGCTCTCGATGCTTTCTCCCTCAGCTGGGAGAACCTTCAGGGATTCGCCTTTCCTCCCTTCCAACTGATTCCGCGTGTCTTGCGGAAAATCAGGGAAGATCGGGCGCGGGTGCTTGTAATAGCTCCCTTTTGGCCCAGGAGGAATTGGTTTCCGGAACTTATGAGCCTCCTAAGGGCTCAACCGTTAGTTCTCCCGTTAAGAGCGGATCTGGTGTTACAGCCCCTATCGGGGATTCTTCACCACAATCCGGAGTCTCTTCATTTGACTGCTTGGCCCCTGTCAGGGAATCTGCAAGACAGTCGGGTCTCTCTGATAGAGCCGCGGACTTTTTAATGTCCAGTCGTTGGGTTTCTACTAGGGAAATTTACAATTCCCGTCTCTCGGTCTTTTTCCTTTGGTGCAAAGAGAGAAATCAAACCCCTTCTAAGGCTCCTATTGGTTCAATTGCGGATTTCTTAATCTCGTTATTTGACAAAGGGAGATCTATCTCTACTATCCGAGGCTACCGTTCGGCGATCGGGGCCATTCATTCGGGTTTCTCGGATGGTTCGGGGATTTCCAATTCCCCGCTACTAAGTGGTTTGATTCGTTCGTTCTTTCTGAAACGACCTTCCTTTTCTAAGTTAGTGCCGTCTTGGAGTCTGCCTAAGGTCCTGGAGGCCTTGGCGAAACCTCCTTTTGAACCGTTAGGTGAAGCTTCGATTCATCATCTTACGGTTAAGACGCTCTTTTTGGTAGCTATTGCCTCTGGGCAGAGGCGCAGTACTCTCCATGCTCTCTGTCTTACTCCTGGTCATGTTCGCTGGGAGAGAAAAGGCGTTAGATTGATTCCTAGGGCTTCTTTTGTGGCCAAGAATCAGACAGCTGCCTCTGGCCCTGTTGAGATTTTTCTTTGTCCGCTTTCTAACTTTTCTTCGGTGCGTGAGGACAAAGTTTGGTGTCCTGTAAGGGCTCTCAAATGGTATATTGATAAGACTAAGTCTTATCGTAAGGATGATCAGTTGTTCCTGATCACTAGAGAGCCTTTTTCTCCTGCCTCTCTTGATTCCATCTCTAGATGGATCGTTGAAGCTATTAGGGCCGCTGGCACAGAGGCTCTTTTATCCGACAGTAAGCCTCGTGCTCATGATACTCGTAGTGTCAGCACTTCTTGGGCTCTGTTTCAAGGTGTGGCGCTTGTTGATATTTTGAAGGCTGCTTATTGGCGTTCGCCCAATTCCTTCATTTCTTGCTACCTTAGGGATATTCCCGCAGGTGAAGCTTTGTTTGCGTCAGCCACCTTGAAGGCCGCTGTGTCTTCTTTGTAGTCTTTGGTGTAATCCTATTCCCTTCTGCTCGAAACATGCCTCCCGGGCTTTGAGTTGGCGCTGGTCTGGCATAATAGGTAGGTATATATGATTTATTGCAGTAAATTTGTAAAATCAGCACTGATTTTCTTATTTACTATATAAATCTATATACCTACCTATGACCCTCCCTCCTTCCCCTCACCTTGCAAGCAACATGTTTCTACTTGGGATTGCTCGCAAAAGAGGAAGATGGCCGTAGCGTATTGACGCGCGTGAGTGGCGAAGGGGACAATAGGATTACGGGGGGTGCGCACAATATTGTGACTCATGTGTGATAAATTCTCGAAGGGGTCCCGTAGTCAAGACTACAGGCATAATAGGTAGGTATATAGATTTATATAGTAAATAAGAAAATCAGTGCTGATTTTACAACTCTATTCGTCTATTTAAGTGTGAGACTGGGTTGATTCGTGCATAGGCATAGACCATAGCATGGAGTATCCCGAAACTAACATAGCGTATCAGCTGGCAAGCTCAGCTCTCGCCCCTGCGCTCGCGGACTATTTACAAATTGTGCGAGCGATTCCGGAAATCTCGGAACTTGCCTTCGCCTGGACAGCATAGAAACACACGGGCACCGCCGATGGACCGCCTTTAAAAGGTTAACCTTGTACTAAAAAAACTGCCAAGTGGAAATAGGATTTGGTTTCAGGCTCACAAGCTTTTTGTGAGTGACATGTATTGTCTAAATAACTTTAAGAGATCAAATGTCATATGTAAAATGGGGGCTCCTGGCCTGGCATATATCCCGGGCATATATAAGGCGCTAAAAGCATGCATTCTAGGAACAACTTCCTACCAGGTACCCATTTACTTCAACTGGGTAGTTAGTGGCCAATGTAGATTAATGTATTTCCAAAGAATATTAGTGCCTTTGTCTTGAAATGGCTTTTTTTTGTCAATAAATTTGGTTAGGAATGTCCAGTAATAGTGTACATGTAGTTTGAAAGATCTTTGTTCATTGTGATAAACTTTTTCTTTCCAATTCAATTCAAGTTACCCTCTTATTTTTCATTTCAACAGAATTATACAATATTTTACAAGGTTTAACATTATAAAGAATACGTATGAGGAACCCCTCAGGAAAATGCAGAAATGCCACACATTCAGAAGCTCTCACTGCTTTCATAGATCAGAAACCAGTAAGTAGGGCTCATAGGTATTTCTTTGCATGTAGATTAACTTGGAAGTTGGAACTAGGAAGAAATGGACTACTCACATCACCAAGAAACTATTCAACTAATCAAGAGGGGGGGGGGGGGGTGGCACCGACATAAAAAATCACTGTACAGGACATCTCATAAGTTTTGCCGTTAGTAGATTCTGGGCAAAATCTGAAGGTCAAAGGTCGGTGAATTTTGTCCTCAAACGCAATGTTCTGTCTATAACTTCAGATAAGAAAATACAAGGATGAGGTCAAGGACCTTTGTCTTGAAATGGCTTTTTTTTGTCAATAACTTTGGTTAGGAATGTCCAATAATAGTGTACATGTAGTTTGAAAGATCTTTGTTCATTGTAATACACTTTTTTTTTCAATTCAATTCAAGTTTATTTTTCATTTCAACGGAATTATACACTATTTTACAAGGTTTAACAGAATAAAGAATACATCAACTACATCTGTGTCCCTTTTATGCTTGTTGGCTTGAGAAAAAAAATTAAAAAATTTAACTTTGTTTTTTTGTTTTAGGTTGGAACAAACCTACCTTCTTTCCTGGAGGACATTCTTGTTGGAGAAAGGAGGCAACGTTTCATACTTATTCTGGGTGAGCGATGCAATCCTTCACAGAGCTTTGTGGTCTTCAAAGGAAGGGCAATGGCAGCCCGTTCACTTTTCAAGGCCGTAGACATTTGTTTCAAGCTCGTGTACGTATTTGACATGGAGTATGCTCCCAAGTGCACATCAAGAGGGGGGGGGGGGGGGGGGTGGGGGAGAGGGTACGACGCATATTAGCAGTGTTTCCATGACCAAGGGCAGAACGTTGTTCTCCTTTAGGCAGGGGCGGATCCAGGATTGAGTAAAAGAGGGGGCACAAAAATGAAAATTCATCCAGAAATACATCTACGAAATCAGTGACAATGTCAAGGGTAAAATTGGCACTTCACCATCTGTAAGTAGCCTAAGGGCACATTTGTGCAACTTGTCTCAGTAGACAGGATTAGAGAAACTGGCCTGTTCATCTACAAAATGTGTATCGTATTTTATTGTTACATGCTCTTTGCATTAATTTGAATACAGAGCCATTCTGTGTCAAATCACCCATTTCTTTTTTTTTTCAGATTAAACCCTTCTTCCTTCAAATTGGGTCGAATTTTCTACACGTGGTAATTGACTCTTCCCACACTGAAATTTTAAGTTTTAGCCCCATCGGCCAAATGGTTTTAGTGCTATGGCCGACATTCCACATGCATTTTGGCCCAAAATTGACACTTGACAATTTTGAATTAACCATATCTCTCGTATTACTGGGTCAATTCTGTTGGCATAGACATATTTAGAAAGGTAATGACAAAACCTATCTCAATCTGGAAAAATTTCATTGTGCCAAAATTTTGCATATCTGAACAACGTAGAGTTCAATTACATCTCAATCTTTGCTTTGACCTTACAGTTTTACCTTCTTCGCAATGTAGTCTGGAGATGAAGTTCGGCTTGTACGTGAAAATAATTTCTGGAACATATTAAAAAATTGGAAGAGTATTGTTTATTTCTTATTTCAAACTTTTCTTTAAAGTTGTAAAATGCTGATTGTTACTGTTTATGTCTAGCAAATTTCTGAGTTTCAGTAATTCATTCAGAGCAGTATAATACCCACTGTGCATGACATCTGTCTTTCTACAGCATCCTATTCAGAGAACATGAATAATGAATGACACTGGGTAGCAAAAGCATTTTTAGAATGACATGTGTGATGTACAGTGAGACTTGCTATGCTCTGAATCAGTTTAATACTCAGAAATTTGCTAGATAAACAGCTCTTTGGAAACTTTAAAGAAAGAAAAGAAACAATAATCCTCCAATTTTTTCTGTATGCTTTCCAAAGAAGGTCAAACTTGAGGTCAAAGCAAAGATTGAGAGGATACTGAACTTGACATTGCTCTGACATGCACAATATTGTCTTTGTCATTAACTTTCTAAATATGTCTATGTCAACAAAAGTGACTAGGTAATAATAGAGATATGGTCACTTCAAAATTGAAAAAAATGTTATTTTGGGGCCAGCGTGCATGTGGAATGTGCAAAAACTGTTAGGCCAATGGGGCTAAAACTTGAAATTTCAGTGTGGGAATTGTCAATTACCCCATATACCAAATTTGAGCCTATTTTAATGGGGTAGGGTTTAACCCATCAGGTGACCGGGTGGCGAATTTTTTTTTCCTGTACCTTTGGGTCTTTCCAATATGAATATTCATGACTTGGGTCTTAGAGATGAGAGTACGCATGCGCATGACAAGTAATACGGTTTATTCCGTCAAGACTAGTCGACATGAATATTCATGAAAACGAACTGTAGGGATATGATAAAACGAGCAAGGCCATAGAGCAGCTGTTCTCTGTGGCGCAATCGGATAATCTGGTGCGCTATCGATGAAAGGACCGCGAGTTCGAATCTCGGTAGAGGAATATATTATGAAATTTTCTTTTGCTGATTTAAAAATAAGGTGAAACTGAGTAAGAAAATACAAGTCCGAGACTTGTAGTCTCTTTCATGAATGTTCATATTGGATAGCCCCAAAGGTATAGGAAAAAAAATTGGACCCGACACATTTATGGGTTGTATGTGGCTTGTTTCACACCAAGTAGCCCCCTTGTGAGTACTAATTCATGGTCATTATAGAGCTGTGTGAGTGTACCTCCAGTAACATACAGACCTGTCACACAAATGTATCCAGTGGTGGTGGAAATATACAATCTGGCACTTAATAGCTGTCCATGGATCTTCATATTTAATTAGGTGTTGGTATGCTCTATCTAGCTATTATAATAAAGTCGAGATATCTATGATTAAAGGAGAATTAAGCCCTGATTACAAATTTACTTATATTGGAAGGTGTAATATATTCCTACTTCTTGGCCTAAATCATTTTCTAATAAGATATCAGAAAAGGGTATAAATAAAGATATTACAACACCCGGTATCGTCTCCTACTCATTTACATGGGGGCTGCCATTTTCTTGCTGATTTGGAGTTGTACATGAACCATTGAGAAATGTTCCAGTCAGGAAGATATTTTGAATCCAAATCCTAAATTGATTTTCTTCATTACCTAAAATCCCATATGTGACGGAAAATATAAAGTGGGTGTTTACATGTATTATAAAAATTAAATCTTTATAATGATACTTTTAAATTGTCTGGTTTTGCTTAACAAAAATCTATTTTCTTGGGTTTGCCAAACAGAGCAGAACATAATATATGCAGCATGCATTCTGACTTTTCAAGTCCATTATCCGAAAGCAGGTGAATGCATAGTTTGCCGCTATAGATGCTCAGGGAAGAAGCATCCATAAAATTTGAATTAATTTGCTCCGTCCCATACGTCCAGTATCGAGAAAATAGATTTCTATTAAGCGAATATCGATTTTCAACAGAAATATATAAGGAAATTTTCAGTTTAAAAATAAATTGACATATCTATTCTATATTTTTAATCTCAAATGGGTTTTTAATATTGAAAAAGGCAATTGAGCATTTGGATTAAGAAAATCTTCTTGTACACATAAACAAAATGGCAGCCCCCATGTGCTGCTAGCAGACGATACATATTGCTAGCAGATGGTAAATTTTGCTCAGAAAAATTTGATTCGTATCGATCTCGTATATTTTGACGCGAAGCCATATAGTCTAACAAGTAGGAATAAATAACACCTTTGAACACTATCGTCTTTATTTTTTAGCGTAATTCTCCTTTAAATCCAGTTTTAGTAAATATGTAATATATGAAATCCAATGAACAATTTCTTTATCCTCTATTTGATATGGATCGATGAACTATTCTGCTCAAAATCTTGCATACAATCTAATATGCTCCCATTTTGTAAGTATGACCAAATGAAATGTCAAGGTTCTGCCCTCTGCATTTTCCTGTAGTTTATTCTGAGATAATTGTGTTTAAAAACTTTGTCCATTTGAATGCTAGTTTGGATACAGTACTTTCATTCAATCATTGCTAGAATTAGACAGGTAAAGAGAGTGGAATATTTTCTTTCATATGCATTGGATACGAAAAAAAAAGAAAAACAGTATTCTTGGTCTCATAGTTGTCATACGTGCCACGATTTGAAGGATTTGCTAATTTAATGATTGAAAATAAATTGAAGGATTCCAATATGATATAAAATATTTTCACCTTCAACTTATGTGTAATTGTCATGTTCTAAAGGGGTTAAATGGTCATTTTAAATATAATGAAATAGAAGATCTAAAGGATTTTAATTTTTATCAATCAATTTTTTTTTAATGTAGTCCTATGCATATATTTTTTGCTGTAAATGTTAAATGTGACAGATGGGACATCACTTTATGATTTATATTATCTTCATGATTTAATATATTCCATCAATTATGCAGTTGAAATGAACTTCCCATCTACCAGAGAGCAAGACTGCAAAACATATATCCATTGTGTAAAATAAAAAAGAACCTTGAAAACGTGACAGATGGGACAAAATTCCATTTGACTTTGTATAAGAACAGCAGACATTTCTGTAAAGGTCTTGATATGTATATAACCATATTTTACCATACAAATAAATGCAATTTCATGGAATTACCAATTTTCTTAATATTCGAGTTGAAAATTGTATTCACTTACACATGTCCTTGTCAAAATTTGAATAAAATTTCATTAATTTGATCATAAAATTCATTGTACTTTGCAATTCGTACATGTATTTAATTTTGTCTTAAACAATGACATGTATGTATGAATGATTGATGGGATGATTGCGAGAATGATGAGGCTTCAGGCAATATCACAAACTTAACCACGGCATAAAATGACCCCGTTCAATTATTGTATTGACAACGGAAACCTGGTCATTTTTTGACCCCGTTTGGGTCATTTTTGTGACCCCAATATTTGATTATTTAAGTGACCACGGAGAATGTGGTCAATTTGACCCCGGTTGTAGTAGGTGCGTAGTTGGCCCCTGTGACGGGGTTAAAAATGACCCAATCGTGGTCAATTTTTTTTAGAGTGTAGTCAATTGCTACACGACCTACACTGGCTACCTGTAAGACAAAGAATCATATTTAAAACTGTTTTAATAACTTATAGGGCGATTCATGGTATGACACCGGTATCTGTTCGATGCTAATTAGTAATTGTTATTCGTGTATAATGTTAGTGCTGTAATGCGCAGCAGAGTAGCTGCTTTAGATCTGCGACGCTAATGATATGACGCGCCAATTCCCTGGTTGCGTTGAGCGTTCTCCTCTTTCACCGCGTCGTGTCAGTGTTGCCACAGCTAAAAATCGGAATCCTCAGCATTTTAGTCTCTCCTTTTCAGTCCAAAATTCTCTGAAAAGCCTTAGTTTCTTAGATCAGCCTTAGATATCTGTTCTTAAAAGCAAATTCTCTATTTAAAGTCCGAAATTCAGAATAATGCTAGATCCTAGTGCAATTATGCTAGATTTGGCCAAATTATGCCAAAAATAATGCTAGATTCCAAGAGGGTCAAAATTATGCTAAAACTTAAAGCATAATTATGCTACATGTGGCAACCTTGCGTCGTGTTGAAAAGAGGCTTTAGATTTTGGGAAGACGAGCAAACCTCAATCCATAGTGTAAATCAGACAAAACAAGGGGGTAACGGGAGGCTCAACTCCGCTTCTGCGTCCCACTTTCTCTGGGACAATTTTCTGGCGGGTCAAAAGTGCACACTGCTCCAAATCTCCATGTACTAGCCTATATTAAGCCGATTTTTTTTAAAGAAGATCAACTAAATGAGATTTTGTCCTACGAATAATGATAGTAAAAGACACGAGACTTTGGTGCCATCACAGTGGGAGAGGAAGGACCAGCTAAAAAGTGTTTCCATGACCAAGGGCAGAACGTTGTTCTCCTTTAGGCAGGGGCGGATCCACGATTGAGTAAAAGAGGGGGCACAAAAATGAAAAATGTCAAAAGGTAGACCCGTATTTTTTTGGTCTCGCCAGCTTCTCGAAAAGTCGCTCAGTGGGGGGGGGGGGGGTAGACTTGGTTTTCGGGTAGAAAAAAGAATTGGTACATTTCTAGTTTTATGTGACATATGCTTTTGTTTTCTTATTTTTTCTTTGATAGTCTAAATGTAGTAGACATGTACATTTAGGTTTAAATCTTAACAGAAGTAAATATTTTTATCTTCTATTCCAAATTAGATCCTAGACCTAGACCTCTAGTAACTAAGTAAGCAGGTACTCTCAACATAATCTACATGACTTTTTGAACGTAGAATATACTCTATAGGGTCTACAGAAAACAGATACAATGAACATGTAAATGTCTATTAAAGTCTAGGCCTAAATATTTATAATCTAATCTAGTAACAGAGCTTGCTGGACTAGACTATGACTATGTCAAAATTAAAGAAAGAAATCATACGGTTTTAGAGGTCTCTATTTTCCAAAATCAAGTTTACCTTGCCAGTTCAACGGCAAACCCACAAAATAGGGGCCGGTCGGCGTGCGCGTGCAATGTTTTACAGTGCGGAGATCGGCGCTCGGCAGAGACAGCCAAAAATGAACACATGTAACAAGTTCATAATCAAGTTCAAAACAACTTCCAAATATATTCTAAATCAAGTAATTAATGCTGTGATATATCATATTGTCCTCTTGGCTTTCAGATTTGTAGTTGTTTGATGAAAATCATAACGATTTTGGCCAGAAATGGAGTCAAACTCGCTGAATTTGGTACAAGATCGTCGCCGCCGCCGCCGCTGGGCTACATTTGCTTGCACACAAATGAATACAGCACGCGCAGACCGGCCCCTATTCTCCGGGTTTGCCAGTTCAACTTGGGTTTCCTGCAGTGAGTAGATGACAAAGACTACAGGTATCACGATGTAGGATGATCTGGTCCTGGTCCCATTGCATTACTTTAGTCCATTTTACCATAAATAGCTCTGTAATTAAAGGAGAACAGATAAGATTCTGGTGGCAATAAAAGCATAGTACAGTCTAGATTATCATAATTACAGATATTTCACTTATTAACATAAATCATAAGCCCGGGGTGCCCCTAAGTTTAACCCTTACTAGGGTTTAATAGCGGTAGACTAAATTATGCCTAATGTCACGGTGCTGAGGGTAATAATAAGCACCATGGCATTAGGGCTTAGGCATAAATCTAGTCAACCGAGGGCCCTGGCCCCTGGACGTGCACAGAATAACCCTCTCATTTTTACTCTCAGACTTCTTGGAGGATATATCACATTTCACTTTGTCTTTAATTGATCTTGACAGTAAAAAAAAAAGTGTCAGTATAAAATATTTGCTGAGGGAAAAGTGAGAGGATCAATTGATGGAAGCTGAGGCTCTTAGCCTTATCAAGATATTGCACAGAAATAGGACAGACTGAAATAAAATCACACTATGAATTAGACAGAAATAACCGTCAGTTATGGGGAATTATTCATTTTATTTGTCCACTTTCCCCATAGTGAGCCATACGTAGTCTCAGACTCAGTGGAACAACCGACGATACAGAGTCAGACTCGTCGTCTGCCATGTCTGCCCTTAGTAGCTGTACTATCACCTCTGCCGTTTGCAAGACTAGATAGTACAGCTAATGTGTAAGTTGTAAGTTAGTTAACTAAATTTAAGTTAGGGAGCGCAATAATAAGTAATAGTTTAAGCTTGATTTGGTACTATAGATACTTCAAGAAAGGATGTAATTTAATCAAAAAGCATGTAGTCGTAATTTTGTAGTCGCGGTTCGCAACGCTTTTGAATGGCCAGCTTGTACAGCACTGTCGCTTCGCGACAGCGCTGTGTATATAGTTAGGCCTAGGCCCTACTTCTGTCTAGATATCAAGTAGGCCTACAACATGAAAATCAATATATGGAACCATCATCTTGTCATCGCTAGCGGCGTTTCATTTTCCCCGACCAATGGAGTAATTGGAATAAATAAAAATTATATCTTTGATTCTTTATTGACATTATGCAGCATAATCAAAATATACTTCAAAACTTTCTGCAGTCATTGGTAACAAACATATCACAAGAAATAACTTAAATCGACATAAACACACAACTTTGTAAATTACCAAGGAGATGTTCGTGGAGCTTTTCTCAATTTCAGTAAATGACAAAAGTGCACTCAATTGTGACGTCATATTTATAGCAAAATCAGTTTAGCGTCGAGATACTCGCTTGAGCGGACCCTAGTGGAGCGGACGTTAAAATGGGCCAAAACCGTCGTGAAAAATTGGAGGACGCGAGATCGATTGGGAAGAACTGTCTTGCGCATGCGCAGAACAACCTTTTTTGCCTAATAGGCGCGTCGCAGAACTAGCGTCGCAGATCTAAAGCAGCCTATTGATATAGTGGCTGCGCAATATAAATGTCCTATATTATTATTATTATTATTATTATTATTATATTGCCTTTCATTATACTTTTGATTATCATAATATGGAAAGGACTATAATTATGTAATTACAATACATCAACTTTCTTTTCTTGATATTTATTTAAAAATTTGTCTGACAGAAAATAAGGTCATAGAGTGTCATTTTCGACACACTACCTCATCTTCTTTGAAAATTGTAAATTCTTTTTCATCTTAGTCTTCTTGTTTTCTTCTTTATCTTCATCTTTTCTTCTTTTTCTTATCTATGTTCTTCCTTTTTTATTGCTTTTTATATGTGTTTATTTTATCCTTTATCTTTATCCTGTTTATCCAAGTTCTTCTTCATTTCATTTCTCCTTTCCCTCTTCTTCTTCTTCTTCTTCTTCTATTTCATCGTCTTCCTTATTTGGTTATTATTATTCCTACTTCTTTATAACCATTTTTAAATAATCTTCTTCACATTCTTGTTTTGCCAGGTTATTCGTGTCTTAACTACCTTATCATGTAAATATATTTATATTGAAAATCACACTCCATGTTCGAGGCAACTTGCCTTTCATAAAAATTAGTTTAATGCTATGAAAATAAGGCAGATAATCAGTCGCTGCATGTCATTATTTTTTCCTTAAAAAAGTAAGCCTTTTTAATGCTCAACACAGTCCTTGATTATCAGATCACCGCTGTATTCACATTCCAATAATTCTTGTAATTCATTCACCTTTTATCCACATTTTGCACTTTCCCTCTCTCTTCCTCTTTTTATATATTTCTCTCTATATATTCATCTTATCGGTTGCATTCCTCTCTTTCTCTCTCTCTTTCTCTCTCACTCTCCCTTTCTGTCTCTCTCTGTCTCTCTCTGTCTCTCTCTCCCTCTATCTCTCTCTCTGTATCCCTACTTCCTTATCTTTCAAGAACAAAAACCAATATAGGTCAGGAATATATATGAGGAAACAATTAAATATATTTTGTCATCAAAATGGCAAAGGTAGGTGGACATGTAAAACGTAAGAGACATTTGAAAAACTAATAGCTATCAACAAAGGCATATAGAGGGTTAAATATATTTTGCTGCCCTAAATGGGGTTTTCCCATAAATAATGTGCGATTGTCCAAATCAGCTTAAAAAGAAATACTTGGAATTATTGTCCATTTGTCTATCGGTCTGTCTTCTCCCCTCTCTCTCTCTCTCTCTCTCTCTCCATATATATATATATAAAGCTAAGGTAATACGCGTCTTAAGCACGAGATGGATTTCTCTCTCTCACTATTTATCATTCTATTCATACAATCCCATTTGAATGTATGACATTTGCTCCGGCGGCAATTGCTCCTGCGACAAATGCTCCTAAAAATACGACAATTGCTCCGCGACAATTGCTCCGCGATAATTGCTCCTGCGACAATTGCTCCGTCGACATTTGCTCCTGCGATAATTGCTCCGACGACATTTGCTCCTGCGACAATTGCTCCGTCGACATTTGCTCCTGCGACAATTGCTCCATCGACATTTGCTCCTGCGACAATTGCTCCGTCGACATTTGCTCCGATCGAGCGACAATTGCTCCGCGACAACTGCTCCGTCGATAGAAATGCAAATATACGACAATTGCCCGTGCGACAATTGCTCCGCGACATTTGCTCCGATCGAGCGACAATTGCTCCGTCGATAAAATGAATATATGTGACAATTGCTCCGTCGACATTTGCTCCGATCGAGCGACAATTGCTCCGCGACAACTGCTCCGTCGCTAGAAATGCATATATGCGACAATTGTTCCTGCGACAATTGCTCCGTCGACATTTGCTCCGATCGAGCGACAATTGCTCTGTCGATAAAATGAATATATGAGACAATTGCGACAATTGTTTCTGCAACAATTGTTTTGTCGACATTTGCTCCGATCGAGCGACAATTACCTACTCCGCGACAACTGCTCCGTCGATAATAATGAATATATGCGACAATCGCTCCGCCGATAAAAATGAATATGCGACAATTGCTCCGCGACATTTGCTCCGGCGACATTAGCTCCGGCGGAAAGCACTCGATCCGCCGACATTTGTTTCATTCGAGCGACAATTCGCGACATTAGCTCCGTCAATTGCTCATGCGACAACTTGTCCGCCGACATCTGTTCCGTCGGCCGTCGTTAATGCTTATGTATGTGACAATTGCTCCAACGACAACCTTATATAAAATCCTCATCAAAAGCGAACACAACGAATTCAGAACAATAGCTGTTGTTGGTGTTTCGGGATTTGGAAATAAACCTTTTTAAAGATTTTTTCTACCACTTTCCCTTGTGATTTTGCCTATACCTATTAATTATTCAT
Organism: Heliocidaris erythrogramma; assembly: GCA_025617745.1. Classification (NCBI taxonomy): domain Eukaryota; kingdom Metazoa; phylum Echinodermata; class Echinoidea; order Camarodonta; family Echinometridae; genus Heliocidaris; species Heliocidaris erythrogramma. The sequence goes on along the minus strand of CM046859.1, from coordinate 39,980,673 downwards.
CTATATGTTTTATTATTTTGTTCCCCCCCCCCCCCTCTCTCTCTCTCTCTCTCTCTTTCTTTATCTTGTGCATTTTTAACACAACTGAGTAAATGACGGCGAACATTTATTTCTAAATTATAGCCATTCTATCTACTAGTCATGACACTTGCTGGTGGGGAAAACAAGCCAGTCCTGTATCCCGGGTCCTGTATGTGGGTTGTTGCGAATTGCTAAAGTTCATAGGTTCAATTTAATATTGTAATAGTGAGGGGAAGGGAATATACGCCCAAAATATGGGGAATTGGTGGAATTAAGTGTTCGCTCCCGCGCCTCCCGCCACGTGGAGCTTGCATAATGCCTCGCAAACAAAACAAATTGACATATACATGTATTATACTTATTAATATGGCAGTACTCTATCAAACAGAAAATATCATAATAATGCCTCTAGCTCCCTGACTCCCCGATGCAGAACTGCATGGTTTAAATATATATATATATATATATATATATATATATATATATAAACCAAAATAATACAAACGTGAAAGAATAATTTATACCAGTAATACAAAAGTACGACAATCATTCTGGGTTGCCAAGTTCAACTTTTTAAACTGGTCAAGCGGGGTATTAAGTGTTCGCTCCCGGGTCTCCCTCAGCGTGGAGCTGACAAACGCCTTGCAAACAAAAACAAACAAATATTTACTAAACTGTACAGCTTTCTTTTTCTCTCTAAGCTGGTCATAATTATGCCTGGAACCAGCTCCCCGGCTCCTGCCGCGCTAAGCTGGTGTCGGCTTATTAAGAACAAAACTATAAAAAAAAAACACACACACAGAAACAAGAATCAGAGCAAACGTCAAACGTATGGCAGTGAAAGGAAATATATAAACCATGATAAAGTAAAAGAACAATAAAAATAAAAACATGCAAAGGCCTATGTACGTGGAGTCCAGTGGCGTATGGGAGGGGGGGGGGGACTTGTGGATGTGTCCTCCCCCTCCAAACTTGCCGTTGGTACTAGTACTACAATGCCCGTGTCGGTATGCATTCGGCTGTGCATGTGGAAGAAAATATGAAGGAAGAAAGAAAGAAAAGGGCAAGGAAGAAGTCAAAAAAGAAAGATATATAAAGAAATGAAGCAGGTGCGTCGAAGATCCTGTGGTGGGGGGGGGGGGGGGGGAAGGGGGCAGTTGCTACCCACCATGAAAGTGATATGGACGAAAGTTTGCCCACCCCCATTAAATGTGGTTAATAATGGGGTAAAAAATGAAACGTTTATTTTTAAAGCTTGCTCACTTCGCTAGTATTCATGTCAAAATGCCTGTTTCAAATAAATGATGTTTTTAATCTCACTCACTTTCATGTTCAATGCCCTTTTCCGAGTAGTAATTTCGGCCTGCTCGCTTCGCTCGCTCGTAATCATGTAGGGCCCGGGTTGTCAATTATTTTTATCCGTGGGATATATTTCTGAAACTTAGCTTACGAAAAGGGACAAATTAAAACGGCCAGAATCTGGTATAGCCCCCCCCCCCCCCCAGCTCGGGCCCTTTGCGCCCTCATCCGTCTTCTAAACTTGGCCTCTTCTGGTTCGTGCGCGCCGATCACGCTGGACAAGGCAGTGGGGATGCATACCTAATCGTGGGCTTTTGATCATGGCGAACATCATGGAGGTCCTACCAACAACTAGAGGTGGGATAAAACTTTGTTTCGAAGGTCACCTATATGTAAAGAAGAGAGACTTGACAGATGGCAGAATTAGATGGCAATGCGAAGTATGTAATATTTGGCAGTGAGGTAACCAAATATACCATTTAAATATCTTATAAGTCCAGAGTGTATTTTGACAAAAAAACGAGACTTCTTTTAAGGCAAGATATGGTAATTTTTGGCTCTCTCGCAAAATAAATAAAAGTATTTGTCTTGGGGTGTGTGGGTGAGGGGTGTGTATAGTCAAATTAATGTGAGCAAGAAACTTCGGCAAAATATTTTGTTCATTCCCCATCCCACTCCTCGAAACGGATTTACGCCAGTGTCATCGTACTCTCGTAGAATAAGCAGTTGGAGGTACGGTAGTAATTGTCTCGACATACATGTATTTTGAGATATTCGAGATATCTCAAGGCAATGATATTGTCGCACATTCATTTTCTTCGACGGAGCTAATGTCGCGGAGGAATTGTCGCTCAAATGGAGCAAATGTTGGCGGAGCAATTGTCGATGAGCAAATGTCGCATATTCCTTTTTATCTACCATGTCTACCGAGTTTATTGTCGCGGAGCAATTGTCGCATATTCATTTTTAACGACTGAACAATAATCATATTTTGGAGCAAATGTCGGCGGAGCAATTGTCGCAGGAGCAATTGTCGCATTTCTATCGACGGAGCAGTCAGTTGTCGCGGAGCATTTGTCGCTCGGAGCAAATGTTGACGGAGCAATTGTCGCAGGAGCAATTGTCGCATATAAGCATTTCTGTCGACGGAGCCGTTGTTGCTCGATCGGAGCAAATGTCGACGGATCAATTGTCGCATATATGCATTTCTATCGACGGAGCAGTTGTCGCGGAGCAATTGTCGCTCGATCGGAGCAATTGTCGCAGGAGCAATTGTCGCATATATGCATTTTTATCGACGGAGCAGTTGTCGCGGAGCAATTGTCGCTCGATCGGAGCAAATGTCGACGGAGCAATTGTCGCAGGAGCAAATGTCGACGGAGCAATTGTCGCAGGAGCAAATGTCGTCGGAGCAATTGTCGCAGGAGCAAATGTCGACGGAGCAATTATCGCAGGAGCAAATGTCGACGGAGCAATTGTCGCAGGAGCAATTATCGCGGAGCAATTGTCGCGGAGCAATTGTCGTATTTTTAGGAGCATTTGTCGCAGGAGCAATTGCCGCCGGAGCAAATGTCGGTTCCCCTCCCATTTATCTGGCATATCGGATTTACCCCATACATGGCAGCTTTTAGTATACCAAATTTGGATCACGTCACTAACTATACGAATAATTTGATCAGAAGAAATATCAAGGAAAACATATATTCCTTGTCAATTACATTTACATTCCGTAATACTTGATATATCATGGGACTTATGACTAATGAATTGGGCTGCCTAGTTACCACTGAACGCACACTGAAAGATCAAAATTGAAATAAGTGGATGTAAGACAACTGCTATCTTTATTCACATCTTGGGGACGAGTCAGCTTATCGAGGAACAAGCGAAAATCTTGTGTCTATTTTAATTATCACTATTCTTGCCATTACACAGCAAAAGGGAACGTACGTGTTTATTGCGTCCTTTTTTTATTTTCGAACTTGTGATTATGAAGTGAATCATCAATTTGAAATCTTAAAGTGTCTGTGTCTATAGTACTTGCAGTGAGTCGAAGTTGAACTTGGCAATATCGGTTAGAAATAGACGAACATTACTTCAAATGTTTGGCAATAAATAGAACAGAAAATGCACTTTGAATCCTCATATTTTATTTTCAACTAGGATATCATCATCCATATCCAAAACTAAAACATAATGTTGATGACACAATCGATTACTTATTATTTTTGTCAAATACCTCAATATTATAGATTTGTGGGATTTTAAGATTTGTGAATTTTACTGCTTATTCGTATTTTCTTTGTTAAGCAGTTATAATTTCCCAATAAATGGTTAATGGTCATGTTATATCATTTTTATATAAATCAAGATGAAACCCTCAAATAGTAAAAATCATAAATTAAAACGAATAATCAAGAATACAACGAGAGAATACACTGGGAATTCGTGAAACAGCGGAATACATCAGGGCCCCTTTCCATAAAACTTGTCATCAATAACAAGTTACAATACTTGTTATAAGCTACTGCTTATTCGTATTTTCTTTGTTAAGCAGTTATAATTTCCCAATAAATGGTTAATGGTCATGTTATATCATTTTTATATAAATCAAGATGAAACCCTCAAATAGTAAAAATCATAAATTAAAACGAATAATCAAGAATACAACGAGAGAATACACTGGGAATTCGTGAAACAGCGGAATACATCAGGGCCCCTTTCCATAAAACTTGTCATCAATAACAAGTTACAATACTTGTTATAAGCTACTGAAATCCTTGAATCTGACTGGCTGAGAGCAAATTTGTAATAAAAATGGGGCAGTTGTTATTGATAACAAGTTTTATGAAACAGGGCCCAGAAGTACAATTGACTATGTAGTATTTACATGTATTTCATCCTCGAGTGGCAAATGAGGACTTGTGTCGCTGATCATGAGGCGTCATAATTTGCCTGAAGTAAGACGGAGTCAGTGAATGCTGCAGCCTTTGTCGTACAATGTGAGACCTCAGTCACACCAAAGAGACCAACACCAGGGCCCCGTTTCATTAGCTTTGTTATCAGTAACAACTGCGCCATTTCTATGACAAATTTGCTCTCAGCCAATCAGATGCAAGTATTTCAGTAGCTTACAACTGTTATTGTAACTTGTTACTCATAACAAGTTTTATGAAACGGGGCCTAGACCGAGAACAGACCGACCCAAACAAATTACATTACACGAATCAGTCGGTTTGGGGTCGGTGTGGAGTCGGCACGGCGGTGTGCCTCAAGTATGATATCGGACAAGGGTGATTGCGAAAAGGAAGAGTGGAAATATTAAATTTCGTTGCGTTACTGCCGCAGCACTAATTGGCGCAGGTATTAACGCAGTCGAAATGTTTGTGATTGCTGTACATGCGGAGTCATTTCGACTGCGTTAGGACCTGCGCTAGTCAAGCATGTGAGGGCAGTTAACCCATACGCTGGTAAATCAACGCAGTGTTTGTGTTCATTTTTTGTCCGATATTCAGTTCATCAAAGACCACACTAGTCGCTGACGCAGTCAGCTTATAATAGGGAGTTTTCGAATGTGTCAACGTGGACGCCGTTCTAGATCCCCCAGCGACAATGGACTGCTTTGTGTTAACTCACTGCTTACAAAGTAGGTGAAGCATGAAGCTACAATGGGTGAAGCGAGGTTCACGTTTTAGCGAAGACGGCAATACCATGTTTGACGCGTTCACGACCTGACTAGTGGACGAGGGAGAAGCCACTGAACGGATGAGCAGTTCTTGCACAAAGCGGGGTATGCATTTAACACAAAGCAGTCCATTGTAACTGGAAGGATCTAGACGGCGCTCACGTTGACACAATCGAAAACTCCCTATTACGGTCTTTTGGGCGTCATCGAAAAGCGACATTGTTTAAAAAGTGATTGCAAAATGAAGAGTTCAAACAATCTTTTTAAGGAATGGCGTATGGGTTAATTGACTTCATGGTACCGACACAATCGAAATGACGCCTCGTGTCTGCGGGGCTCAACAGGCATTAGATTTGTCTTACCGCTGCAGAAAACGATGCGACGAGTTTTCCTAGTACACCAACAGTCTTGGGCAAACTGCGGGCAGTCTGTAACCAGGTCAAGGTCAAGATAAAAAGGGGATTAATACCAAGTATTATTCATAATAACACTCACTGATATATAATATAATGATACGCCTAGCTAAATCAGGAATGATACAAAAACACTTAACCTGTGTTCATATTTCATCGCACGTAGAAACGACTTAAGATCATTTTACTCTGAAGTGTATGTTATACATGATCGCCAATATTCTCGAGTAAGTGCAATACCATATTGTACTGCCTATAGAAATCATGTTCGGATTATGATATAATATATCATAGTATTGTTTCTGAATTTCAAAAGTTGACGAACAAAGCTACTGAACATGCTGAAATTACCTTATCGTGTTTTTGTCTTTTGTTTTTGTTTTCGGCAAATATGTAAGCAATTGTTTATATCAATAACGTACATGTAGGCTATATGTCTAATGTCTTTGATTTATTCTAAACTTAATGCAATGCAGCCTATTGGTTGCCATGTTAGGGATACATAAAACAAACCACTCTTTTCCATTCAAATAAAATCCTACCCGATATGTTCTTTATTCGAATATATTTATGTAAAATAAATCCTAACAACCGTACAACGTCATTTCCGTGAAATAGTTCATCTTGCGTTTCACAACATAACACAAAATATTAATTACTTCAACATGTTCAATGCACTTAATTCGCTTCACCTCTCCTGGTGCATCACTATTGTATTTTAAGGGGCAAGGGGGAAAGAGGCCATGGGAAATTTGCGGCCGCTTGACAAATTTCCAACCAGGAACCCCCCCCCCCCCCCCCACGATTTGTTATTCATTTAACTCTTACTGTGCCAAGGGGTTTAGCTCATTATTTTTTGGTTTCTCATTTGTTTAATATTGTTTAATAATGAAATAAAGTAATATCTGTTTAAAAATCTGCAATTTTCTTTGAAAAATTCTCTGGTAGCATATAATCATAATCATATTTAGAATGCTTGATTTATGCTCAAATTTTGTATATACATTGACCACCATATACCTTTCCTGTGGTCGAGCAATAAGGTGAATGAAAATGACAAGTCTATCCGTCACTTATACGTGACATCGACACTGAAAGAGTTCTGTAAGGATATTATTACAAGGTAAATAATCATAAAATCCAGTGCTCTTTAGGAGTATCATAGATTGATGTCATTTTCTCAGAAATGTTCTGGTGGTTGAGGCGAAACCTGGTACAATGGTTATTTGAAGTATAGTTTGTGAAGCTAAACTCAGAAAATGAATCTTAACAGATTAAAGAACGCCGTCCTTACAATACGAAACAAAATTAAATCCTAAATATCTTCAAACATACAAATTAACAGATAATACATTCATTCTGCCCCAAAATCACTGTCAATAGATTAAAACAAAATATGTTTTCAATAAATAGCTCTAAATTCATTCCATACCGCTATTGCTATTGCTATTGACACTATAATGTGTAGAAATAGTATCACATCGGAATACAATTATAACAGTTGTAAGTTTGCAAATACGAAGAAACATGATAAAGGAGAATTTGTTACTTTGCCCGATCCCAACACAAATTATGGCCAGAAAAGTTATTCTCTGGCTCAAATACACGGGTCATCATTTGCGTGGGTTGGGGGAAATGAAAGGCTTTGTGAGACAATTTTTGTATATTGTAATGTTCTTTGATTGGACAGTTCCCAGATTAGGCTATTGTCAAACGGATGTAGCATCTCCTGAAACTAAACTTTAATGGATGAAGAATGGTTTGGAACTAAACTCATTTTCAGCGGCTAGTTGTTTGTCTAATATTTTTTTCCCCAGAGGAATTTAAACTCGTAAGATGTGTCATTTATAAGCAAACATATAATTATGAGTACATCCACCTCCCTGGTACATCCATGCAATTTTCTATAGAAAAAAACGGATGTAGTATCTATTGGAACCGAACTCCCAATGCATGTTCAGGTCAGCAAAGCTTAATCGAATGAATTATGATTGAATCATCACGACTATTCAAAATCACTAACATTTGTATTTTCTCATATTGGAACCGCGCTTCTCGGCCTTAAACAGGTCCTGGATCTGCTTGTCGCGCATGATAAAGTCCATGTCGTTCTTCGTTTCCTCGTCGAGGTTATCGAAGTCAGCGAACACGGAGACAACCAGGACGGATGCCATCAGCAGGGCAAGTGCTTTGGATACCATTTTGTTTTTTTGCCCACAGGTGTTTGTCTATATATTGAAAATGATAATAATGTTGGTGAGATCGTATTACTGTCCTAAAAGATAAAGTTGAGTTCTGGCCATGAATGCGATTACAATGTGAAAGAAACTCTACTGGAAGCAATTAAGGTTGACAGTGAACAGAGTAGATATATCGTGAGATTTTCGAAATGAAAATATCGAAACGACAAGAAATTGACTCAGTCTTGCTAAGTCTACACACATGCGATATTTCTATTGTGATCTTTTTTCTTTTTCAAACCAACATGAAAGGAATGAGTAAGCTCATATATCATTGTTTCACCTTTACCTACAGTCAACCTTCATTTGAATATGATTTTCGACAGAATAATCCATTCGTCATTGCATTACTCTATTACGTATTTATCGTCAGCAATGTAAGAAAAATGGACAAACATACTGTTATTTTCAGACATTTACAATTTTCCTATCATTTTGTTTGAAAATGATAGAATAAATGAAATGATTTTCTTAAAGAAAACATATTTCTAATATCTCAATCAATATCACAATGGGAGGCTCTAGCCAACCAGCTTAGCTTTTGCCTTTGTTCCGTCATATTCTCATTTACACTTTTAGTCAAGTCTTTAATAATTAAGTATCTACAAGCCAGCGAACTTGAATTAAAGTATTTGGGTTATTTAATGTTTACTTACAATATATTTGTAATATTTCTTCTTTTTTAAATAATGCGAAATGTGAAATATAAAAATAACCTGAACTAAATTCATAAAATGGCAACAAAACGCGTTCCGTGAATATGCAAGAGACAACAGAACAAAGTCAACGACATACTAAACAGAAAACATCAAACTTTGAAACATACCTCTCCAATTGTTTTAAAGTCAGGATCGCTCCTGGTGAGATAGATGGAATTCTCAAAGCTAGATGTAAGTGAACCCGTGTCTGTGACCGTTGTTTGGACTTGGTGAAATTTTACGTATCTTTTATACCATTTTTTATGCAGACGATCATTGATAAAGTCGAAGACGCTTCCTCTTTTTTCGGAAAAAAAATAAAGCGCGGCAAGGTATGTGGGTCGGTCAATTATTGATCACATGTTCCAGTCTCTTTTTCAGTGCTATATTAATTGTGAGACATGCGCGTAATTGAATTTGTCTCATTTTCATATACTAGAGATGATCTCGCACAACTTTGATAAGGGAAGCAGTGCCTCCTCACTGCCGCTTTGACGATGGAATGTTGCTAATTCCGAGTGGTGGGCAACCCCTATATGCGCGGAGACATATAGTTGGTAAAGGAACTACAATTTCAAGTTACGATAAAGGGATATGGTATCAGAAAATGCTGTCGATGCAGCATACCTTAGTATTAATTTCTTCAAATTAGCATGATATGATTGCAAACTTATTGAACCAACTTATTGGTAGTAATGTCACTGATTGAGATTTTAAAAAATACAGCAAAATTAAGAAAAGAACATCTTCATTCATGATTTATTTATAAGAACATGCAGACTTTACCTATATCATCAGGATCATCAATCGTTCGTATTTGTAAAGAGAGTTGGGGTAGTAAAGGTTTTTCGTTTGAGAAGAGAAATATCAGGGGTCTTTTGTAGGCCTAATACTTTTAGGTTTGGATCGATGACTGACAGTAGGAACAGACTCTCTGAAACTGCAAAATTAACGGAACGGGAATCTAAGCAGACGCGCGATTCAATTTAATCAATGACAAGAACCGTCTGCGAGACATACCTCTTGCAGTGCCTCCATATCGATTAATGCTCTTCCGTATCCCGAAATGCCTTTGGAGATGTACTTTAAGATGGGTCTCATCCGGTGTACTTTTCATCCAATTATTGAATTCGATTCTGCGGGGCTAACAATAAAGTTATTAACTAACGAATCACTTGCCTTTCATGTTTTGTTGACAGTGTTTTGGGAGCCATAATAAGGGTCACTTCATCTGCAGGGAATCCACTCTCTCAAAAAAAAAAGGAATTCAACCACTACTTTTGAAAGGATTCCACTATAATTGAGAATATTCAAATAAAATATGAATTGATGCCAAATATTACTCCTAAAACAAGTAGTTTCCCACTCAGCTGTATTTAAAGAGTATATATATATGGTTAATTCTTTTTATTCATATTTTTTTCATCTAATTCTTATCTTGGTCTTATATCTATGATTACATAGTTTGGTTTCGTTTTTAATGTGAGTGAACCGATATGAAAACATTTTATATTGATATTCCATCCCACAAGAGAAATTAATAGATAGATAACTGTTCATAAATAGAGGTTTATTTTAATTTTTTCTTTATAATTCTGAGAAGAAACATTATGAATACAAAGCTAAATTCAAATACTTTCAGGTGCAAATGAAGTCATAGGTTAAAAAATAAAAGCAATTTGGGCTACTGTGACCTAAATATGTGGACATAGAAAGTTATCAAGATTTATATCAAATGCATTCAACTCCAGAGACGTCTCCTATTGATCCGTTGTTTTGTAATTAACCATTGAAAACCTGACCGTTATATTAAAATAATTAAGTTTTCATGATCACTCTTAAAGTATAATAGCATATTAATCTTGTATTCGTTTCGATTCATGGAATATGACTCTTATTTCATTATGTCTGTTAGTATTGAATGTCGATTAAATGAATGAATTAATAGAAAAAAACCCACTAAGATACAATATTAATGGCTTGATTAATCTAGGTATATATTCCTGTTATCAAAAGAAATTTCGATCTTTCGGGTCAATAGACATTAATTAACTTCTTCTGTAAGCCACGTAATTGCGACTATTCGTTTTTATACATTATTAATGAAACATATATTTATATATATATATATATGTGATTACATTCATCTCTACGTCTACTTCTCTCTCTCTCTCTCTCTCTGTCTGTCTGTCTGTCTGTCTATCTATATATTTCTCCTCTCTCTATATACATATAGAAATATAAAATCTTTCTTAACCAGTTGAATAAGTATACAAATTTAGTATTAGTGATTTTATTTTTAATGACTATTTTCTTTTGTTGTTGTTGTTATTGCTGTTCATAATCATGATAATACCCTTGATTAAATGCTATCGATACCAATTCATTCTTCTTCTTTTTCTTCTAATCGAACAAAGGCATTCAGAATATGGTTTAAAATGACTACAGTGTCTACTTTTTATACACTAAGGGTGTTTTGCTCTGCATGAGATGTCATTTATTCAAATTTTTATATTCTTGTTGAAAGTGACAAGACAAAATTACTTGGGCATTGCTCAAGCATATACCTCTAAGCCTAGTTTCTATTGTGTAATATACACGTTATTGGTGTATAAAGCTACATGACCACTAGCACGGTTGCCTGGCTTGCGTTTCCGTGTTGATATTCATGTTGCCATTTCGAGGCCAAATGTTAGTTGGTTTGGTGGAAGCTTTACGGGTGGTTATCGACCAGTTGTTGGAGGTTGTGGAAACAAGATCCATCTCAAATTGATACAAAATTTTCATAATTATTTCGAGAATAATTGGCTCCAATAAGATGTATCTAGTACAGCGGAGGTCAGCATTAGAGTTATAATCCTAAATTTTTTAGATGGGATGGCTGCATAGCATGTACTCCTTCCTGAGGAATTTACCATCTGCAAGTTAGCCCACATTTTCAGCTCCTCCTCTTTCATGTTTATTATAATAATAATATTCCGTTCTTGTATAGCGCATATCACATTATGATATAACGTCTCTATGTGCTTCCAAAGGACTTTGGATATTATTACCCTGGTTTTAGCTCCGGCAACCGTAGCGCTCAGTGCATTCAAGGAATAAATCCTACCAGGTACCCACTTACTACACCTGGGTCGAGTGTGCCAAATGTAGATTAATGTCTTGCCAAAGGACGTTGGTGCTGCGGCAGGGATTCGAACCTCGTATCTTGTGGTTCATAGTCCGGAGATTTATCCACTAGACCACAACATCTTACTTAAATGTATACTTTAATGATACTTAAAGCCAAACAAAAATATACGGCCTCTCTCATCTTTTATACTCTCATTATTACTTTTTTGTTTTAATTTCTCTCTCTCTCTCCCTCTCTCTATCTCTCGTTTTCTGTCTTTTTTGTCTGTCTGTCTGTCTACCACTCTCTCCTCTCCTCTCTTTGTGCTCTCTTTCTGATCTCCCTGACTCGTTCGCTCTTTCGCAGCACTCTCTTCTCACGATCACATTTTCTTTAATTTCCATTTTTTCAGTTTATTTCTCTTTATGCTAATTTTTCTCCTTGTCTCTTTTTATATGCATCTCTAGTCTTCCCAACAGATGATCTCTTCATAATTATATTTTATTGTCAAGAAAAGTACTTTACACAAGAAAAATAAAAGCTGATGAACAACTAATGCAGGTCTCTTCCTCGTTTATTGTATCGAAATAATTTCATTAGACAATACTCGGGAAAATATCTTTTATCCTCCCCTAAAATCCCAGATCCTCACTTTTTTTTCTCTTTCGTCTTTCTATTTTAATATGCCTACTCGAAAGTACTAATTAGGTATGATAGGCGGGACTGTGAAGATGTTGAAAAAGGTTGAGAAGATAATACGATATTCCAGTCCATGACGTCATCGTTTTTGGTTGTTTCTCGTGATTGGTCAACTTGATTCATCACGTGACGGAGTGGCGTAGTGCGCTTTACATGGAGTCGCCGGTACCAGCACCTTTACGTTGAATGAATGAACATAACATTAGTAAAAAAAAACTAACCAATGTACCTTGTAAACAATTCCTGTATCAAGAAAATAACTGCATGCTAGGCTGTTTCAGCATGATGACAATTCAGTATGGTTCTAAGTCAGTTATAGTGAAATCTGTTGTTATATACATATGACTGGATTCAATTACCAATAACAGCATACAATTAAGGCATTGTGATATATATATATACAGTATTTACAACATTATTGTACAAAACGTTATAAAACCTAATCCGAATCGTAACGTAAACAAGAAAAAGTGGACTCATTGCACAAAAGCTAATCAGGCCGGGTCCCAGGTCTAACAACTGCATAGCATAAACATGAAAAAAGCAAATGATGATAATGAAAAAAAATCTTAATCTCATTAGATCCCAAATGACTGACTCACCATTGCAGAAGACAATCTTTGAGGTTCTTCTGGAGCACCAACAGCTCTGACCATACATGGCACAGTCTACGGTATAGGGAAAGAATAACAAAAAGAAAATACTTATCATTAAAAAATTTGAAGATGTCAGTTCCGAAGCTAATTCATCAATTAAAATGGACTTCAGACTTTAGGTTCATTTTAAGATCATTATTTGTAACGCTTTAACCCTTTCAAGACAAATGACCAGTTTGTGAATTGGCTCAACAAATGTTGATTCAGAGCTCTAAAAATATACCAGAAGCATGAGTAGAAAGAGCAAACATTTCTGCACACACTGTGTCCATTTCTGTTGCACGACCATATTGCGTTTGATGGTAGAAATTTTAAAAAGGAGAATAAGCTTTAAAATCCTTAAATTGGCACGCATAGAGACGCCCAAAATCATTGGGGTTTTTTGTACAAATTTCATTTGTTTTTAAACTTTGCAACACAGTTCCGAACCACGTATTGTTGTTTTCAAACACATTACATTTTATTAGAATAAAAGAAAATATTTTGGTGCCAATTTGAAGAACAAGGTTTTTTTCAATTTAGCCCTTAAATAATTCCTGTCATGAAAGGGTTAACTGAACACGCTGCTGGCCTACATAATATGGGGGCTTTTCTATTCCTTTTATTCTCATATGCAAGAATATTGTTGCAATGTCCCACACTAAAGGATTGCTGTTGGACAGTTCTCGTGCTTCAAATATAACTAGAGATTGTTTTTAAAACTTTTGGACCAAATTATTTTCTCACTTGGTACGTTGTTCAGTTTTTTTTACCACGCTGTACCGGTAGTCATGTGACCAGTGCTTTTCATTGTTTGTGATTTTAATCAAATTTAGTAAAATTAGTTTTCATGTTGAAAATTCCAAAACCTCATCCTTAAAATCATTCCTATTCACTACGTAATTAAACATCCAGAATGACTAGATGGCAGTTGTTGTTGTGTTTTTTTTTCAGAATGTAATTATATGATCAATAGTCAACATTTATTATGAATTTCCCTTTGGTTTTACACAGTGGGAAGATGCACCAAAGGAAAATAGATATCACCGTATAGAAAGCATGCACTGAACAATATTTTGTCCATGTTAATGTAGCAGGGCATGCCCAAGGTGTGTCCGATGCGTTACCAAGTATGGCAAGTGTCATTGAATTATATCGTTGAAGCGTAAACATAAATTTGACATAAAAATATCATTTCGCTTGATAGTTTGTCCTTTCCAAGCTATAAAAGGGCTATCAGCTTGATACAACCATCATGGGGGCGTTTCATCAAGTGTCTTGTTGGTGATTTCTACCGACAAATTTGCTCTCAACCAATCAGATGCAAGGATTTCAGTAGCTTATAACAGTTATTGCAACGTGTCATTGATGATAAGCTTTATGAAACACGGTCCAGGTATACTATATTCTTTAATGTGGTCCTTAATTAGCGGATTGGACAAAAATAGCCTGGACTTGCCCTAAAATCGGTTTGATACTCACATTTGTATTTCCTCATATTCCTTCCTCTCTTCTCAGCCATGAGGTATTCTTGCAGCTCCGGGTCTCGCTTGAGGAACTCGATGTCGGCCTGGGTTTCGTCGTCATCGAACTCGACCTCGGCGAGGGCAGCGACGATGACGACGGCAATGAGAACGACGAAAAGAACCTTGGACATGTTGGTGTTGGTGATGCTGACGCGAAGAAACTGAAAGCTAATCTGAAGATAATATTCTATTTTAGTCTAGTGATATCTGTTTAATTTTCTTTTTTTTTTTACTTCTCTTCTTCTTCTTCTTCTTCTTCTTCTTCTTCCTTCTTCTTCTGCTTCTTCCTTCTTCTTCTGCTTGTTTGTCTTCTTCCTCTATTTTGGAGAGAGTTATTTCTGGTCAAGCAACCACCCCCTTTCTTTTAATTTGACGTTCACGGTTTTAAGGTTAAATGCAAATGTGCAATGAGTATTTTATACATATTCAACTTGCAATTCAATTGACAGTAAAGTAATGTGTTCAAAAGCAATTACTTTTCCAAACATTTCTAATTATATGTCAGAACATTTAAGATTTTGCACAGGAGTTGCTCGCTATTAATTTCCTGCTATTCATTCAGTACAGCTATACGATACTTGTACTCATAATAGAAGGCTACAAGACAAATGTAAAATGGATACTTTCAACAAATATACGTTGTCAAGAAAAGTTCTAATATGCTTCAAACTAAACGTAATGAATGCATAGAATCATCAATACAACAT
>CM046859.1:39845069-39960138 GCA_025617745.1 Heliocidaris erythrogramma | reverse complement strand
ATACTAATACTAATACTACAGTAACTACTACTACTGCTGCTGCTGCTACTACTACCACTTCTATACTACTACCACTACCACTACCACTACTAATACTACCACCACCACTACTACTACTACTACTACTACTACTACTACTACTATTACTACCCTTTTTATAATTATTATTTCATTATTATCATCATTATTATCATGTTATTATTAGTAGTAGTAGTAGTGTAGTAGTAGTAGTAGTAGTAGTAGTATAAAAATAGAAGAAGAAGTATTGTTATTGTTATCGTTAATATTATTATTATTATTATCTTTATCATTATCATCATCCTCATCATCATCTTGCTCATTATAATCATCACATTAATTCGTACAAGTTTAGACATGATTTTAGATACTGGGAATGAGGTCCTAACTTCCATTTCTACTTGAGGAATGTTTAACTATATCTAATACTATTCGTCTGTCTGTCTATCTCTCTCTCTCTCTCTCTCTCTCTCTCACACACACACACACAATCACTTTTCTCTCTGTCTTTTTTCCATTCTCAACACTCTTCAACCCTTTCCCCCTCTCTTTCTCTCCTTTTATATTCTTTTATCAGAAATAGGTGTGTTTTGTGCCTCTCTGACTGAACATCACTCTTTTTCATGTTTTATAAAATCATTTCATCCTTCATCCTTTCCCATCTCTGCCTCTCTCTCTCTCTCTTGCTATATCTTGCTTTCTTTTTATTTCTCTCTCTCTCATTTCTGTCTATTTTACTGAAACCTTGTCAGGTCCTTGTGCTCTGTGCTTTCTTCACACATTTCATTATCCCATTCAATTTCGCTTTGCAAAACTCTGTACATAATTCTTTCTTTCTTCTCACAATAGCATTTGCTCATCTCAACCGTTCTAGAATACTAGTACAAAAAAATAACAAAGTCAAAATGATATTTATTGCATCAAAATTAGTTTATTTCGTCTGACGACGCCGTAACCAATAATGATTCAAGTCTGCAGGATCTCTTGGTCATTTTTCCTTCAAAAATATAAGGATCTACGATGGATGGGGGATTCGTTCAGTGTTATCTAACTACAAATGACGCGAGGATTTTCTCGCCAATGATGATGTCATTGGGTGATACAGTCATAGCCAGTACGAGGTCAGGTGATCAGTCACGTGAACGTTTACATATTCTCTCCACCAGCGATTCTGGAGTTTAAAAAAAACCCGAGAGATAAATGATTGAATTTTTTTCAACGATGGTAAGCTGTTTTCTTCAGTAAAGAGATGAATTCAATGCCATGAATAAGATTTCTTTAGGGCCTATAATATTATTAAACATCATATTTTACACCACTTTCACGATTAAAGTAATATTCTTCACTAAAATAGCAAGTCTGAATACCTAAAAAAAACTAGAAAGAAACCCAGTATTTGGGCAAGAGACGACAGCTCCCCCTTCTTGAGAAAAGTGTACCCGTATGCCCATGATTAAGGCAAAGAGGACGAAGATAGGACGTTTACCAATTTCATTACTAGTATCACTTCAACCATCATCTTGAATTGTGGATGTATAATGACAGCATATGCCTAGTTAGTTTTCTGTCGGTAAATCTGGGTTGGCTCCACACCCCCACCCCCCCCCCCCCCCTTCCCCATGCGGAAAAGAAGAACTCACCAGCGCAGAAGACGATCTTGCTAGTTCTCCTTGAGCACCAGCAGTCCTGCTCGAACATGTTGCAGTCTATGAAGCAGAGAATGTAACAATGATAGGGTACATGAGTTGTTACTGCATTGGCGAATTTCTGGGGTCACAACCCATAGTACACAGCCCCCAAAATGTGCCCCTTTTCAATTTTTTTAATCAGAAAAGAATCTGCAAATGTGATGACCTTTTTATTTTTATTTTTTCTGGGTATTTTTGTTTTTTGCTTTTTTTTTTTTTTTTTTTTGCTTTTCAGAATGTATTTCATGATAATACTCGACCCCTCCTCCCTTTTTCAAAACAAATCCTGGATACACGGAAAACATGTAAAGGTATATCAAAACTTAAAGTAGAATATATTATATACCTCATACATAGATTCTTAGTCACTGATTGGTCAAAACTGTATCACATGACACGGCGCATCTCGATCTATCATTGCGCCAGAGGGTTTTGGCGACCTAAGGTCAAATGATAGAACGCCAAAACCCTGTGATGGATCAAGTGATTGTTCAAGTTTTAAGAGCGCTTTTGCGAGTTGCTAGCTAGGCTACGACTACGTTAAGATTAAGCCTGTGTAATAGAATATATAATTTTATATCTATTTTATATATAGAGAGTGAGAGAGAGAGAGAAACAATTAATGAAGTCCAGAGAAGACATTGGTAATGCATTGAATTCCAACTTTTATATTTATTTTCACCAAATTTTTCGATCCTCACGGATCTTCCTCAGGGTAATGAACAAAGTGAAATATGTATGTGAAGCTCTGCTCAGAAAAAGTTTGACAATGTAATATACCATGGTAACGCGCTTAGTTGCTAGGTAAGTTTTTGAGCGCTTATTTTTTAATTAGCGCAAATACATAATTTGTGACGTAATAATACAAGTTGACGTGTAGTCTTACATAGCAACACGCACGGTTGCTAGGTGAAAGTTTGAGCGCTTATTTGTCAAGGAGCGCAAAATTCATAAATAGTGACATAATAACAAACTGACATGGCAACACGCGCGGTAGTTAGCTCGAAGTTTGCGCTAATACCTAATGAGCGTAATAGCCATAAATTCAATTATGACGCAATAATGTATAAAAAAGAATGGTGCATTAAGAAGTAAGACACCAAAAGTTTAAGACATGTATATATCGTTTAGCCGCGCCAAATACATAAATCACATAACAAAACGCGCGTGGTTGCTCGATGAAAATTTCTGTGCTAATTTTTACGAGCTCAATAGACGAATAATATATGCAAATGAACAGTGCATAATAAATAAATATATATATATATATATATATATATACAAAAGTCAATGATGAATAAGACAACGTTAAGAGATGAAAGAATTCAAATTTTCGCCCATTGGGCTTCTCAGGATGATGACTTTATTAAAAATGCATCAGCATCAGCAAAGCGCAATGCGCTAAAGGATAAGCGCAAAGCGCATCAAAGCAAAAGTGCAAAGGAGGGAGAGAGGGAGAGAGAAAGAGAGAAGAGAGAGAGAGAGAGAGGGGAAGGGGGAGAGGCTTTGCGCTTATCCTTTAGCGCATTGCGCTTTGCTGATGCTGGATGCATTTTTTAATAAAGTCATCATTCTGATGAAGCCCTTATGGCGAAAAATTGAATTCTTTCCATCTCTTAACGGTTGTCTTATTCATCATTGACTTTTGTGTATTTTTCATCAAACCGACGCAGGACACTTATTTTTTATATATATATATATATATATATTGTAAGAGAAATCAATGGCTGTCACACACAAGATACATCTTTTACTTTTACGATACAGGCATGAAAAACGTTTTGGGATTCTTTTCCAGATGCAACATCTCATTGAAGAAGAAAAAAATGTCCATAGAAACTTTACAGTAAAATATTGACATTCATCATGTGTCGTAGGTCAAATTTCAAAGAAAAGAAAAATATCTCAATGTTCACCTTGAATAACTAACGAGTAAATTTTATGTATTGAGAACTATGGAGACTACGGCATGAACACTACTCAACTTTATCTATGAATCCTAAATATTTTCTGTTGTTGGTAAGTGAGTTCTAGATTACTTACACTTGTACTTCTTCATGTTCCTTCCCCTCTTCTCGGCTAGCAGGTATTCCTGCATCTCGGGATCTCTCTTGAGGAACTCGATGTCGGCATGGTTCTCCTCGACTTCGGCGAGGGCGGCGACGACGAGGAGCGCAGCAAGAACGAGGAATAGAGCCTTGGCCATTTTGGTGTTTGGTTGGTTGGTATCAAACCGAGTGGATTGAGAACAGAGCTAGAAAAAAAAATGATCATTTAAAAGAAATTAAAGTCTGTTTTCGAAAACTAGCCCAATGACTATAGAATGATTTAATGACAAGATGTTAAGTTGTAGAAAAGAATTCACCCTCTTCCCATTACCATGCCACAATCGCTCATGTTAATTTACACTTTGAAAATTAGTTTCTATAAGTGCTCTTGAAAGTATGCTGCAAATCTTTGTAAATTGGGGGAAAAGTGCACGCCTTCGTTGTTCCACTGTGAAACATTTTGATTATGAACCCTTTTTTGTGTCCATCAGAGAAAAACTTTCTATGGTTAAAAATCCTTTTTTTTTATACATGTATAATGGTGGAAAGGAAATATACAAGTACAACCACGGCAACTGAGAAAGTATGAGAGCTTGTATGATTTACTTACCAAGTATGAATCTTGAATCGCGATCTGATGATTTGGTAACGAACAGGATCGCTTTTATAGTCTTTCCCAGCGTCCATTTTATCTCTTAATTTAGTCTCTTGTCAAAATGAATCAATAATTAGTCGTTAATGAACAAATTACACAATGTAGTGAAGGAGAAAAACTACGATAAAAGTTAATTTCTTCACAAGATTCGATGGATAACTTAATCGCTATTCCTAAAAATGAAAATATCTTTTCTTTTTCTTATGTTAACGGTTAATCAGTGCGTGGCCAGAGTACCGTGAAGATGTCTAATCGCTCGTATAATTCTATCAGCAAAAGGATTTAATGACGAGCTGTGTTGGCAACATTCTGACACGTTACGTGGCGTTCACCCTAATAACAATTTTCTGATAAAAAGAGCTTAAAATTAGAATACCAGTTTGTTGAAAGTTTGAGGAAAATCTGATAAAGGATATGAAAGTTAACCAATCAAAGAGAAATTGGCAACTCTGTCATCCTCTACAGCAGTTCTCCATTTGTTTTGTATTTAAATTGTCAAACATATCCTATAGTTCTTCAGGAAAAGAATTCGTCCAGACATAAGTTACATATTCCGCTTTTTCTCTTATGTGTGTTTGATTTCCTAATTATGTCCCATCGAATTTCATGTTCTATGCCTTTCTTTTTCAGGTCCCAAACGTATTTTGATAGCTCGGTCTCGGATTCATATTTCTGGTGGCGGAATGATTTTGTGTGGTTCCTGTATCGTTCTTTGAAGGTGCCACCAGTATTACCGATGTATGTTTTAATGTCATTATTGTGTGTCACGGTAGCTTTGTACACGATTGTCAAGCATTCGCCTCGTAGGGGGCAGTCGGGTTTTGCTCTGCAATTACACGTTTTTTGGGGGGGAGCGGTCGGAGCTTTTTTCTTTTTTGAGCGTGTTGTCGTTGTGTGCTTTAATTATAGAGTCCATATTTTTCATGCAACTGTAGCTGACTTTGGTCGTGTTTTTGGTCGTGAAAAAGAAAGGCATAGAACATGAAATTCGATGGGACATAATTAGGAAATTAGATTTATCCCTATTCCATTCTAATATGTTACGCAACCCTCTACTGATTACATCGACAAGAACATTTGGATCACTGTGAGAAAAAAATAAATTGGTGTCATCTGCAAATAAGATGAATGACAGGGAATCGGATGATTTATGAAAATCATTTATATAAAGTATAAACAATAATGGGCCTAACACGCTTCCTTGAGGGACGCCACAAGAAATATCTTTAAAATCTGATGCTTGCTCGTTTAAGAAAACAAATAGTTTTCTGTTAGAAAGGTAGCTCCTGAACCACTCCAAGGCCTTTCCACGGACACCAATATGAGCAAGTTTATAAAGTAGAATATCATGATTTATTGTATCAAAGGCCTTGGAGAAGTCCAGGAATATACCTACTGTGTGAGAAGACGAGTCAATTGAATGGGCAACTTTCTCAACAAAAGACATCAAATCATGAACAGTACTATGTTTCTCCCTACATGCCCTAAAACCAAACTGGAAATTATAGAGGATATCATATTTTTAAAGGAAAGAAATCATTCGAGTAAACACTATCTTTTCCAAAATTTTGGAAAAAGAATATAGTAACGAGATTGGCCGATAATTACCTGCTTCAAGTTTGTCACCTTTTTTAAATAAGGGAATAATTTTTGCTAGTTTCATGGAATTGGGGAATTTACCATGCATCAATGATAAATTAAAAATATGGACCAAAGGATCTACAATAAAAGGAATAATGGCTTTCAACATTACGTTATTAATTCCATCAAAACCGGAACTTTTTTTTTATTCTGTAAGTTGGACACAATATTAATGACTTCTTGCCTATTCGTAGGAGAGAAAAAAAAATAGAATTTGGATTAGCAGGGCCTAAAAAATGACTATAATTTCTGTTTGATGGGGGAATATTTTTAGAGAGATTGTTGCCGATTGAAGAAGAGTAAGTATTAAAGATATTCGCTATATCTTTGGAATCTTCAACAATTTCATGGTTATACATGATTTTCTTTATTCAGATCTTTTATCTGTCAAATTCATCGCTTGTTTAATAATTTTCCAGGTATTTTGCATATCGTGTTTGAACATTTCCAAACGATTTACGAAGTATGTTCCTTTTTCAAGGCGAATGATTTGAATCAATGTGTTTCTATACACTCTTAGAAATATTGGGCAAAATTTTACCCAAATTTTACCCAACATGAGGGTCCTTATGAGTCCGACCAACTTTTGGGTAAACTTTACCAATTTCATTCTTATTTTTGACCAATGTTGGGTAAATGCATGTAAAAGTTGAGCAAGATTTAACCAACCTATGCCCAATCTTCATTTACCCAGTGGCATTTACCCAACATTTCTAAGAGTGTAGGATGTATACTTTTCCTTTGATTTTCCAGTACCTTTTATTATAAAAGAGATTATTCTTCCGATTAACTGAGCGTAGAATGGATTTAGAAATCCATGGGAGCTTAGGTGTTTTCTTATAGTTGGTTTTGATTTTTTGTTTCGGCATATTAATATCCAATTGGTCAATATTAAGGAAAAGGTTTCATATGAACTATGAATGTCTTCATTAGTATATATACGACCAATCAAAATTTTCAAGATTAATGGGAAGACGTGCTAAGCTTTCGGCATTAACTTTACGTCTATATATTGAAGAACTATTTTTGTTAATAGATTGACCTAGTGGATAAAACAATGCAATAGGATAATGATCAGTTATGTCAGATAAAATAATATAAGAATCAGGATGTGGAATAACGTTCAAAAAATATTACCAATTAAAGTAGCAGATGCATTAGCAACACGCGTTGGCTTAGAAACGTGTGGCAAGCAAGAAGCAGATAAAATGAATTCAAGAAAGTCTTGAGAAATATTGTTATGTTCATGGTTCAATAAATCTATATTGAAATCTCCCATCAAGAAGAAGTCTTTATTGTCAAAATTGACGTCTCTTAACAAATTGGAAAAATATTGTAAGAATTCTTGAGCATTTGAGCTAGGAGATCTTATGTCGAGGAATCACAATTTCAATAAAAAGGGATTCAAAATTGTATTAGAAACTGAGATTTCATCCAAGATAGTATAGTTAAATGATTTAACATTGTAGAGAGCAACTCCCCCACCAACTCGATTTTGTCTATTTTTATGGATGAAGTCATAATCTTTTATAAGGAATGGGTGGTTTGAATCGTAATTAAGCCAAGTTTCTTTGAGGCCAATCAGCGTAAAGGGGCTTGGCATGGGTTTATCTATGAGTGAAAGAAGGTCATCAAAATGCTTATTCAAACTTCTGATATTTAAATGAAGGATAGAAAATGTATCATTTTGAAAATCTTTTGAAACCTTTGAAAATTGATTGATGGTTATATAGTTAGTAGTTCCACGTTGGACAGGGTCATCTAAATCAAAATCGAACTCCAGATTTGCAGCTGAAGCGTTAATGTTATCTATGATAAGATTATCATAAGAATTAGCAGAAGTATCAAACACAATCAGACTGAAGAGGTCTATATGTAAATCAAAGAAATCGTCATCACTAAGCCTATGAAATGGCAGCGATTGCCTATCGTCAGAGTTAAACATCATTATGAGATAAAAGATACTCCCTCATCGTTGACATTTGGCGATAAGGAGAAATACTGTATAGAAGAAGTAATGGCGCTATATTCAAGAAGAGTAAGGCAAAGAAGTGTCGGTCACATGCAGTAGGGAGAGAAATAAATCGATGGAAATCAAATAGGAATGGAGGAAAAGTGATGACCAACAATAAAAACGAGTAGAGAAAACAAACATATGATGAGGATGAAAATGAAGAAAAAACATAGTGAATCTGTGTTGGCATAACATACTTAAGGCAATCTAAACGCTGGAACATCATGTGGCAGAAAACAATCAGCACTGGAGCTAAGAATAACGTGCACATTTGAGGAATTTAGATAAGAGGGAAAAAAGAACGAAATTGCTAAATCATCGACTATACATAAATACTAAATTCAGTATAATGAGGAATATATTAACCTACCAACATTGTAATGGGTTTTCACTTCTACAAGAAAAGAAAATCGAATGAGCATATGTAATGAATACAGGTTCATCAATGGTATAAATAAAACATCAAGAAGTAGATAAAAGCAAACTCAGTTGAGGAATATTCAGTGGACCCCCTTCGCGATGCATTCAAATGAATACCACTTTGCTCAGTGACAAACCAGTACAGTTACCTAAAGATAGCCCCAAAGCTTTTCAAATCCCATAATGGGAATGCAAATCGCAGGCATCAGCTGTCGCCGGATTTTCCCAACCTAGCAACACACAGTGCACACAATGTGCATCTCGACCATGCAATACAATGAGTTGGAAGAAAAGGCGGATTAAAAAAAATATAAAGGTGTATTGATGGATAAAATAAGAAAAATTTGTATAAGCACGAAAAGGTCCACTTCACTTCAATTTCATTTCAACAGGAAATGTGTATGTACATCGTAGGAAATGTGTATGTACATCGTGGGAAATGTGTATGTACATCGTAATCAAATGCCGTATACGAGGCTATCATTCCATTTCGTGAAAGTACCATTATTAAGCATGTTTCTTGATACAACGATATAAATGAGAAGACATGATTCAGTCAAAGCAAGTGAAGTTAAACAAACATGGCGTCTTAATAATAATTCAGGATGGGAGAAACTGTTTAGCAAATATTTGTATTTGCTGTTGATTTCAGCAAAATTTAATCAAGGAACTGATTCTAGTTGAAATGGGATGCCAATTTGAAGAAAATAGATGTTTAGTTGAATTTGAGTTATCATATCTTCATCACATACATAAAATCGTGTCATTTATTGAAGGAAAAAAAAGAATTAATCGTCATTTCTTAATATTGTTCTTTTAGGATGATTTTTTGAAAAGAAATTTACACCTTCCGTAGAAAAAATAAAAGATACTGACGATTATCTTATTTCAAATAAGATTCGCAAGTAATTCAAAGCAAGAGTTCACTTCCCTATTAACTTAAAAAAGTGTTTCAAAGGAGAATACATTTATTCTCAAGCATTTGCAATTAGAAATGGAACTTAATAATAAAAAACCTCCATCATTAAATCGAAAATCCGATAAATTAAGAAAGAACTTTTCCGACATTGATGTGTCAAATGCTCCGTTTCCCTCACAAAAGGTCAATGCTTGCCATGCCTTGCTGGTGAATTGGAAGCTCGCCAGAGGGAGGCGATCGCTTCCACTCGGCTTAATTAATTTGGTTTCTCTTCCGCGACGCTGTACTTGAGAGCGTTTTAGTCTGACATGTCTGAGCGTCGGCAGGCATGCGTAAATTGTCAACTATGCAACTTTCACTTGCTTCTGTCTTGTAATTAAGGCTTCATCACTCCCGTCTCCTTGTTTTAACTTAAAACACAAATGTCTTCTTTATCTTTTAATATAACACCCCTTTTTTTTTCTCTCTCTCTCTTTCTATTTCTCTCCTTCCCCCTCTCCATAAAAAAAAAATTTATCATAGTTATCATAGCTATGTGGTTTTGTCATCAAAATATACAAGTTAACATATTTAAAGTACAAATAAGACAATCTCAATATTCCCCGAATACTGATGTAATATTTCAAAATTCGAGGAGGGGACTGCAATCACATGCAGCTCCCCGCTTAAGCCCATGAGTCATATAGGAACACGATATCATGGCGAGTATCAGGAACTTGTTTGTAGTTGTTGCCTTTTCTTTCGAATTATGATCACTCTCTTCAAATGTAATGTTGTAGCCCAAAAGTGTTTTCTGTATTATCATATTATATTCCCAAACTCTCGATTTCTGATTTTGACATTTTGTGTGTCATTATCAGGAAGTATGATAATTATCATCATGTAACTTTTCCACAGACATTGTGCCACGAATATGGATCTTTAGATTCCTTATGTTGGCTGGAGCATTCCCTATAACCAATGATACAAAAGGGGCGTGGAACATGTCACGTGACGTCATGAATTCTCCACAAATGAAATCGTCTATGCACACACACACACACACACACACACACACACACTCTCTCTCTCTCTCTTTCTCTCTCTCTCTTTTTCTCATACATTTGTCTAAGTATGTTTATCTTTGAACTTAATTTGCAATGCCTAGTGGTTACAGAATCATGTAAGTGTTGTTTAAAACGAATATACAAACTAAAGATGATTTCGGGTTGCATGAAAACTCTTCAAATTTTCAATTTGACCAACAAATTCATTCAAAATGTCTTGTTTATGTTTGTATTTTTACATAATATGTTAACTCTTGGTCGTCTTGAATTTATTCAGTTCTTTAGCTCTTGTTATTCTTCTTCTCTTTTAATTCCCAATTAATATAACATTGTATCAGAATCATTTAAAAAAATTCTTATCACTTTCATTCTTTCTGTTAATTATAATTATTATTTTCTCCTTTTTTTTTTTGGCTTTCCTTTTATTTCTATTTTTCAAATTATTATTTACTTCTCTCTCTCTCTCTCTCTCTCTCTCTTTATTTCTCTCTCTCTCTCTCTCTCTCTCTCGATCGATCGAGTTATTTGGTTAGTATAAATGTATTTCCTCAGGTAGTAAAATATGTGCATCAAAACTTATCTGTGTTATATTTTTTTTCCAACTGCGCGTTTTCTTGTTTCTCTAACTTTTAAATACATGTAGCTTTTAATTATCATTTTGTCCTTTTCATTGCATTCCTATTTTGTTTTCTCCTCTATCCCCTTGTAAAATCGAAACAGCGAGACTCAAGTTTCTTTTAAAGAGAGAGCCCAGTACTTAATTAGATCATCAGCATGCACGCAGTGTTGAGGCCGTCTTTAATTTTTCTGAGACTTGTGCGTGCTGCCATAATGACGTAGAACATCAACCCGCCAATTGCGAAAGCGTGTTTTACTGGTGGGCGGGAACAGCCAATAGATATTTCATATTGTGTAAGATGCAGGCGGTTTGGTGTAGGCCTAATCTCTTTAATAAACTCATCATTTTCCCTTCAGTTCCGAAGCAAATTACATTGAAACGGTGAGCTCTTGACAAATGAACCGTATATGACGAATTCCGTGTCTTCGAAATTGCGACACAGGACGAACTCGAATTTTGTCATTATAACGAGAAAGTTCAGGGTGATTCTGATATGAAGGCCTTTCAATACGAACAGCGCCATGTCGGTACAGTCGTCTCGCTTCGGGAAGGACATGTATCTCATTGCAGTTCTAAGCATGGGTGTCGATCCCGGGGGGATGGGGGTATATATCTTCCCCCAAAATTTGAGGTGGGGGAGGGGGTGGCCAATATTATCATTCCCCCCCCCCCCCCCAAAAAAAAAAAATGCATGAAATAAATAAGAATAATGATACATTCAAGGGATACGCCACCGGGCGGCCATGGGGAAAGTCAGAACTGCGTAAGCCCCATTCACTCGTACACAAAGTTCGTGCGTCGAACGTGTCCGTTGGACTACTGCGATAATTAGCTTTCGGAGTGCATCGACCGAATCTCGCACGAGAGCTCGAGCTCAGGCGGAGCGTGCATGTTGTGCGGCGACCAGTCTGTCAGAAGACGCCCGGGGGGGGGGGGGGGGCAACGGCATGATATCAGGTAACGATCACGGTGCCCTCTCGCGGCATAAAAACGTCCACAATCTGCGGTTGATTATCCCTTTAATTTAAAACTAATGATTTTCCAAACATTATGTTTAATCTTGAAATACCATCACATTCTTTAATGATTAAACGTAAGGGAATAAGAAATGCCATAATTTCAATGACAAAATATCGAAGAAAATTCTTTCGCTCTCATTGTTATTCTGTATTAAGGGGTTCCGTCCATTGGCGTAGATCCGTTCATTCCTTCTTTTCTTAAAAAAACATTTTGGGCTGCTCTAAAATGCAAGTCTTTCAGACAGATTTTTGAATAAGTCCCTCGTTCAACACCCCCCCCCCCCCCCCGCCCCCCCCCCCCCAAACATGAACACGGATCGACACCCCAGCCTGATAGGGCTTGCTTTGTTTTTACCAATAACTAATTTACTTCTCTTAACTCTCTTTATCCATGAATTTATCGTGAGCTTTGCGTAAGACATTAAAATAAAAAAGGGATATAATTATAATTATATTATTACATTAGCATAAGCATGGACGGATTTAGGAATTTATGAAAAGGGTGCTGAAATTATTTGACAAGCAAAAAATATTTTATGTAACAATCATTTTAAGGTGCCTTTGGGAAGGAGATTGGAAAGGGGCACGTTATGAGAGGGGATTGGATACTTACTTAGACTTACTGTATGCCACTTTAATTTTTAAAAGATTGCTCCTCAAAAGCCCCCATATTCGAAATATGACGATAAATACCTGAGGTGTTCGGGCCGAACATTCATGCTACATGTGTGTGCAGTCCCATACACCCATTTCTGTGTGCAGTGCATGTACTTTTCAGCGAGATTGGGTCAATTTCTTATCATTTTAATGATTCCAAAACCTCACAGTATACACCGATTCTTATGTAGACATAATCAACCATTCCCAATTGATTTGAGACAGATTATTTCACAATGTAATCAAAATAATGAACAGAACTCAACTTTGGCTCGTATATTCTCGATAGTGGCCTATAAGTTAAGCCGGGCTTAACTTAGGCCACTATGGAAGCGGCCATTTGTCAACCCCTATGTCCCTATAAATTACTATATTTACTAACAAATTAAAGAAACGAAATTAATTTCTACCATGAAATGAGCATAAGAAATCAATTATATTATGAGGTTTTTGTATTTGCATTTAGTTCCAGAACTAGAGGGAGTCTATGGTGATTTTGGAGGATTAAAAGTGGGTGACTTTGGCTCTCCATAATTCGGTGTCCTAAGTCTACAAACTTAGGCGGGGGCGTAAAGGTAGTCGCCATTCGAGAATACTGGCCAAATAAAATTATGAATTACTCGATCCAAACTGTGCTTCATGTCTCTTACAACGCATGCGCGTTGATATAATATAGTCAACGCGCTGTCATTGTTTACGTCATAGCTTAAGCGTCCTTATCTACTGCATTTGTGTTTACAAACCTCAGTTTGTACCTCGAGTTCTATATCGAAGCAAGCTTCATCTGATATATTGATACATTGAATTATATATTTCAACTTGATTTAGCCATGTTTAGTTTGGTTGAACTCATTTTCAAGAAGAGGGCCCAACGTAGGGTCGCTCCTGTGCTTCAGTTGTCTCTGACAGACATCCAAGAGGACCTGACTGCAGCATACTTCCAGGAGATTGCCGACCGCAGCATTGAGCAGTTAACTTCCAGCATCGCGTTGCCTCAGGAGGGACGTGGCAATGACGTTCAGAAAGAGAAGAGACCAGGTACTCTTCGCTCTTTCCTGAAACGTGTCAAATGTCTCTCCAAAGTGTTCAAGTGCTTCCGAAAGTCACACCATGGAAGTGTTTCAACAGAGTTGGCCTCTATCGATGATGCCGAACTGGACCTCAGGCTCATGATGTTGAATCCCAACTATGTTCCGCTTCCTTACAACTGGGACGCCGATGACGAATCCATCGAGCAGCGCAGTCCCAAATCATCCTTGTTTGGAAACTGCTTTGGTTTCTTTAGGAATTCAGGGTGCTGCAAGTCCGACTCACTTTCTGAAGGTCCCGAATGGCCAAGCAACCCAACCCTCGACGAGATTGATCGCTTGATCGCGGGGAAACCACTTGTTGATCCACAAGATGAAATGGACATCAGGATCAAGAAGTTGAATCCTAATTATGTTCCACTTCCTTATGGTTGGGATGTAGACCTAGAAGGAATTGAGAAGGACAGTCTAAGCTGCCTCAATTGCTTCGGGAAGTTGCGCTGTTGTGAAGTAACTTCTGAGTCTCTTTCTGAGGGTCCCGAATGGCCAAGCCACCCTACCCTCGACGAGATTGATCGCTTGATCGCGGGGAAAACCACTTGTTGATCCACAAGATGAAATGGACATCAGGATCAAGAAGTTGAATCCTAATTATATTCCACTTCCTTATGGTTGGGATGTAGACGAAGAAGCAATTGAGAAGGACAGTCAAAGCTGCCTCGTTGCTTCGGGAAGTTGCGCTGTTGTAAGGTCACTTCTGAGTCTCTTTCTGAGGGTCCCGAATGGCCTAGCAATCCTACCCTCGACGAGATTGCTGGGATGCCACTTCAAGATCCAGTAGATGAAATGGACATCATGATCATCAGAAGAAGTTGAATCCAAATTATCTTCCTCTTCCTTACAGCTGGGATGTAGACGAAAAAACAACTGAGAAGGAAAGTCTTCACTGCCTCAGTTGCTTTGGGAAGTCGCGATGCTCTGACAATAAGTCGGATTCGCTTTCCGAGGGTCCCGAATGGACATGCAACCCTACCCTCGATGAGATTGATCGCTTGATCGCCGGGGAGCCGCTTCAAGATCCAGTAGATGAAATGGACATCAGGATCATCAGAAGTTGAATCCCAATCATGTTCCACTTCCTTACGGCTTGGACGTAGACGAAGAAGCAATTGAGATAGGCAGTCTAAACTGCATCAGTTGCTTTAGGGAGTCGCGATGTTGCAATGTTAATTCAGAGTTGGACGTAGGCGAAGAAGCAATTGAGATAGACAGTATAAACTGCATCAGTCGCTTTAAGGAGTCGCGATGTTGCAATTTTAATTCAGAGTTGCTTTCTGAGGGTTCCACCCTTGACGAGATTGATCGCTTGATCACTGGGAAACCTCTTGTTGATCCACAAGATGAAAATGGACATCAAGAAGTTTGAATCCTAAGTGCATTCCACTTCCTTACGGCTTGTACATAAGTGATGAGCAAAGGAGCTAGACATAGTCCAAGCTGCTAGAGTTTGCTTTGGGATGTTGAATCCCAAATTCATTCCGCCTCATTGTTACTGAGATTCACTTTGGGGAACCATTCGAGGAGGAAGTGAGTTCACTACATGGGTTGGGAAACTTTCTGTTCCTTTGGATGCTCGGGATGCTCGGGATGCTAATGGAGTCTGATTCTTTCCGATGGTCCTGATTGGCCTAGCTATAGTAACCTTCTTTCGACCTGCATGAGTTAAACATAGGTAATCACTTTCATACAGTTGTTGTGTTCATTCTCTCAGCTCTTTCATTTTAGGTTACAGCAATTTCCCTCACTCTTCACTGCTTATTGACGAGTCATCATTATTAATGATATAAGTGCCATTTACGCGTCATGAGAAATAGAAAACATTTTTGTTGCAATTGCCATTGCTCTCTTGTATGTCCTTATGATGTTTTATAAAATGTTTTCAACAGCTGTAATTATTATATTTTGGTAATTAGCGATTGCTTTATTCATAACTTCCCAATTTCTCTTTATCCTTTCACAATCCCTCATTCTCTCCCGTCTTTTTCTCTATATTTCTGTCTCTTAGAACAACGCCAGAGGGACATTAATTTGGGTTGTGTCCGCTCTCTGATCTTCAGAACAGATAATTCTGAGTGAAACTTTTGGTGGATACGGGATGGAAGGACGGTGCTTGTCATGTAACCTCGAAGTTCATCTGCAGTACAATCATCGTTCCAATGCCTCACTATAAGCAACTCATATCACGTCCAGAGACTGCGGAGGGGGAGGGGGTCAAGGGGCTGGAGCACCCAACTTTTTTACCTAATGGCTTGTTTACGTCGCTCTTATTGAGGAATGAAGCTCCCACTTCTAAAATATTTCCTAAACACAGTCTGCTGCACATGCACATTATAGTGGATGATATAAGCTTCATAGAGCTGGGTTTATATAGGAGTGGACCACAATTAAAGAATTTTTAAAGAAAGTCACTTCTGATCATTAATGTAAAATTCTATGATAAGGAAACAAAGGCTTATTATGCAACTTCTAAAATACTTGCGTGCAAAAATCAAGACTTTAGCCAGCAGTTTAACACAATAATAAATGAAGTGCTTAAGTGAAACGTTCAAACGCATGCATTCATGTCTGGACTGTTATTTCTGGTATGATCATTGTGCGAGGGTGAAACAAGTGTTTAGCAGGGTGAAATATATAGCACAAAATACTAGTATATGAGAACACAATGGCGTGGCTTTAGGGCAGGTGCGTGTGACCTCCCGCCATCAAATGGCCAAAAAGGGGGAGGGAAAGATGGATTCTAAAAAGAGAAGGGGAGATGAACGTGAGAGAAAGATGATACCATTCCTTCCAACTTGAAAACGCGATAACACATAATTATCATTATCATAAACAATAACTCTCTTATGGTATTCCCCCCCCCCCCTTTTCAATCCCCTGAACTCCCAGATGGGTATTGTTCCTTATCCCCATTCTGAAGTACATATGCTATATGTGCTTTGATTACAACACAATGCATACCCTTAGCTCCCCACCCCTCAAGCCTGGGGACAGCTGTATGCCCCTAATTGTATGTAATATCACGTTAATCATTAATCATAGATGGACAAAAACACAAAATTTCCACCTCTGGTGCTAGATTCGTTGCCATGGTAACGATGTTTACCATCATCAAGTACCTATGGACATTCAACGTCATCCTTTTTTCCCCCTTATTATTTTCCTTTCCTTACATATTATAATAATAATATCCCAGGGGATGCTCAAGGCGCCTACAAAAGACTACTATTACCCTGGCTTTAGCCCAGCTGCCCTTTGGCGCTAAAAGCATGGGTGTCGATTCGAGGGGGGTGGGGGTATATATATATAATGTGAAAGGAAATGAGAGAATAATGGTTGAGTAACTTAAATCAAAGTTCCCCAGAGCTGTCCCCCTTATTTGAAATTTTTGCAAAGGCTGAAAACATGTCTCCGCCGGCAATCGAACCCGGGTCGTTGGCTTAGAACGCCAATGCTTAGAACGTCAATGCCTTAATCATTAGACCGACAGATTGACAAATCTTCAACCTTATTAATTAATTCCTTTGTCGGGGGGCAGGTGAGTTTTGAACATAGACAAGCCGCGTGCCTGGATCCAAGCGAGTGCTTGGAGATACATGTATACATTAGAATAATTATTAACAATATTGTAAAGGCCCGGTCACACCGCCAGAACTTTGCTGGAGTGTTCCTGGAGCGGTGAAAAAAATTCATCACCGCTCGTAACCGTTCACCACCGTTTAACAGAAGTTGGCCCCCGTTAAGGCAACGCCGTATACGCTCGGCCACCGATGGTCCCTCCTACCGCTCCGAAAGTTTTGAGCTGCACAAAATATTGCGAGCGGTGAGGAGCGGGCAATTTTCCGCTCCGGCAAAGTTCACCACCGCTCCAACAACGCCCAGTCAAAGTTTGGCACCGATAGACGCAAGTTCGTGGACGCTTGGGTCCGCTAGGCCAACGCAGAAATCTTGAACGCTGGACCACCGCTGCTTCGCCAGCTTTGCCCGGGCGGTGATTAAACGTTGCACAAACGTTGGTAGAGCGGTTGTAAGCGTTTTACGAGCGGACACGGGATTGCTGGAACGGTGTCGGGCGTTGAAGCAGCGATCCATTGCGGTGATGAACTTTGGTTTGGCGTTGGTATGGAGGTGTCGGAGCGGGACCAACGCTCGCTACCGCTCGCTACCGTTAAATCAAAGTTCCCCAGAGCTGTCCCCCTTTTTTTGAAATTTTTGCAAAGGCTGAAAAAATGTCTCCGCCGGGAATCGAACCACGGTCAGTGGTTTCGGCGACACCAGATTCAATTGACCGACAGGTTGACAAATCTTCAACCTTATTAATTAATTCCTTTGTCGGGGGTCGTTGGCTTAGAACGCCAATGCCTTAACCACTTGACCACGGAGACGGGTCAGTGGTTTCGGCGACACCAGATTCAATTGACCGACAGATTGACAAATCTTCAACCTTATTAATTAATTCCTTTGTCGGGGGCAGGTGAGTTTTGAACATAGACAAGCCGCGTGCCTCAGCTGGATCCAAGCGAATGCTTTTAGATACATGTATACATTAGAATAATTATTAACAATATTGTAAGGAAATAACATATACAACAGCTTTGGCAACTCTCTTTATAGTGGAAATAAATACAATGTGAAATGAAATGAGAGAATTATGGTTGCGTAACTTAAATCAAAGTTCCCCAGAGCTGTCCTGTAATATATATATATACAGTGAAACCTGTCTATAAAGACAATTCAAGGGATACAAGATAAGCGGTCTTTATGAGCAGGTGGTCTTTATGTACAGGTTCGTTTAATACACATTTCAATGAGAAACACTTGTCAGGGGAAAGAAAAATTGTGGTCTTTATAGACAGGTGGTCTTTCTATACAGGTGGTCGCTAAAGCAAGTTTGACTGTATATATATATATAAATATATGTATGTATCAACAACAAAAATTGAGGTGGGGGATGGCCGGTATTATAATCCCCCCCCCCCCCCATTAAGGATTGTGTATGGTGTGTTAGATCACATCGTTTTAAATGTTTGGTTAAAGTTTCCAAAGCCGCTGCTCTCTCTCTCTCTCTCTCTTTCTCCCTCTCTCTCTCTCCTGAGTTATCTAATATTCCATCGGTGTTGATAATAAAATGTTGGGACAGAAACATGTATCGTGCGCATGCGATTGGGGTCAATATGGGTCATAATTATGGTCACCTATAGGCTATAAGCCGAAGATACGTTTTGAAACCTCAACTCTGGAATTATCACCTTTGTTCCTTGTATAATAAAACTTCTTCTTCGAGCATTGAACAACAAACTGTCTGCCTTCTTTTTCCTGTAACACACATATTTAAATATCTTATCTTCTTATTATAAACATTTTGTTGTATTTGCCGTGATTTTAGACATTTAATCACACAGAAAACCATTTTGGAATGCTCTAAGACAGATTTTTGAAAAAGTCCCTGGTGTGGCGGAGGGGGATACCGGCTCTCCCACACCCTCCTCCGCTCGGTAGCGTCGCTCCCATGCCCCCCCCCCCCCCCTCAATCATGAACACGGATCGACATCCCTTTTAAGCATTAGAAAATCTTACTTTATACATTTCTTACAGTTACTCTCGAGTGGAGGAAGGGCACTGTATACGTATGTTTGATATACTGAGAGACGGGGTGATTAAAAACTCCTTCGGTTGCTTATTCCTTCTCTTTATAGATAAAACCTTTCAATTTATTATCAATTAATATCAAGGAATTATTATGTTGGTAGATACTTAGTAATGTTATTTTTCCTTTCAAAAGGACCCTTGCAAGAAAGAAAGGGGAAGACATATAATGGGACAGAGAGCGGGTGGGGGTGAGAGAGTGAGAAGGAGAGAAAAGGAGGGAAGGGGTAGAGAGCGAGAGAGAGAGAGAGAGAGAGAAAGTGAAAATTCAGGGCAGCGTATTCAAGTCGTCCATGTTACAAAGAAGCGTCAATTTGAGCCTCCTTCCTTCATGATTGTTACCATGATCACTCAGGACCGTATGTGCTCTCCCTCCCCCCCCCCCCCCCCCCCCCCCCCACACACACACATAGACAATTCGAAAATCTCAGACGATGATGACGCTATTCTTCTTCTATTGTATGGGGGATGCAGAATTTATTTTCTTTATATTCTTTTCCTTTTTTTTCTTCTTCTTGTGGTTTACTTCCTGATTAATATGATAGCAGATTTATTCGGGATTATTAAACCTGTTGGCATGTTACGTGGTAGTTTGATCCCTTTTCACGAAGTGCATTATCACATTTGATTTGTTTTGTTTTGTTAAAATTTTGTTTCGGGGGGATTATCCTGGTAATCGTAATCGTCATTTTATTGGGGGTAATTTTTATTGGGGGTAATTTTTCCTGGGGGTAATTGGCCGGGGGTAATTGTCCTAGGGTGTAGTTGTCTGGGGGTAATTGTCCGGAGGTAGTTGTCCGGGGTAGTTGTCCTAGAGGGTGGTTGTCCTAGGACCTAGGGGGTGGTTGTCCGGGGGTAGTTGTCCTAGAGGGTGATTGTCCTAGGGGTAGTTGTCCGGCGGGTAGTTGTCCTAGAGGGTGGTTGCCCTAAGGCCTGGGTTCTTAATTATTTTATCTGGAGGGCCAGAAATATTCTTGAAATTACGTCGCGGGCCACATATAAAGACGTATGGGACTCACGACACTTGCCCGAATACATTAGCTTTCTGGTGTTTTCATTCAGCGACCGACTGAGCGAAGCTTGCGAGCAAAAAAAAATTACACTTTAGAATCGTGAAAATGGAATTTCGTCATCAATATATGCTAATTTAGATAAGATATAAAAATTACAAAGAGACAAAAATGAGATGGTGGGTTCCCGAATGCAGGAATTTTTTTGATATTCTCGGGGGAGAGGGCTGCAGCCCCAACCCCCCGCCTCAGACATTAATGCATACATACCCGAATGGCTCATTTAAGGACGGTTGAACGATTTAAGAATACCCCTCCCCTCTCCTTATTTCTATTAATAACCCATTATAATAAATCATTTATATGTACAGTGTACTACCACACTTATCAAGGCAAAATGAATGTGTACATATATTTTTTCATATTTTCTGTAACAATATATGTAATGCTATTGTCTTTTCTTTCTGATGGAAATAAAATAAATAATTTGAATTTGAATTTGAAATTTTATTTTATGGTTTTGATTACCCCCCCCCCCCCAAAAAAAAAAAGACACTATAATATACGTTGTAGGGCAGGGAACGGATAAATATATGTTAGGGTGATATATCAGTTATTATGTATCAACATAGTACATAAAACAAGATATTTTTATTTCTTACTAGATATTTTAGGCAGGGCGCATGAAATCGTTTCGCGGACCACAAGGGGCCCTAGGGGGTAGTTGTCTGGGGGTAGATGTCAGGGGGTACTTGTCCTAGAGGGTAGTTTGCTAGGGGTAATCATCCTAGAGGGTAATTCCCGGGGGTAGTTGTCCTAGAGATTGGTTATCCTAGGGGTGGTTATCCGGGAGGTGGTTGTCCAGGGGGTAGGTGTCCGGATACGATGAATGTGATACCATTTTTCTATTCTATTCCCTACCTAATATTTTGTGACTTCATCTCATAATTCAACTCAATCCACCCCCCCCCCCTTCTCTCTCTCTCTCTCGTCTCTCTTTCTCCCTCCCCTCCTTTTCTTCCATTCTCAGTATTTCTTTGACGAGAAAGGTCCTTAAATTTTCTTCTTTTTTCACCAAGAAGGGCTTGTATAGGGGATGGCCCCTCGATCTTTCCCAACACAACCTGGGTTTGCATTCCAAACTAAAAAAAAAAAGAAGCAAAATCAAAAGCTTCAAATATGAAACCAGGTCAAAGAGATAACCCGGCAATCCATCAGTTCAGGTCAATATAGATTTTTTTAAAGTCTATGCAAGACCCATCATGAAAGAAACTTAGAAGACAACTTGAAATACAACACCTGAATAGTGTTAACATATAAACCTACCACAAATTTAATCATCTTCTATAACACAGCTGACATTACAATAAACGACATACGAACGTACATGAATAATAATTGACATCAATAATCTCTATTTTTACAGTTGCCATTCATTATTTTGTACAAATTTGTAGATTCTATATACAAGTGTGCAATACTGAGTATTTCATAACACAGATC
Source organism: Heliocidaris erythrogramma (assembly GCA_025617745.1). NCBI lineage: Eukaryota > Metazoa > Echinodermata > Echinoidea > Camarodonta > Echinometridae > Heliocidaris > Heliocidaris erythrogramma. The sequence continues at coordinate 39,938,150 of CM046859.1, read as the reverse complement.
TGTAAAGAGTTTTAATCCTGTGCCATTTTTGGTCACGTTAAAAAAAATCAGAAAAGAAAGAAAAGAAAGAAATTACTATTGTGTGTATGTTGCATGTGCAAATCTGAATGAAAAGGGGTTATAAAATAGAACTGTATATTGGTATAATCAATTGAAAACACATCAAAGTTTAAATTCTCCATAATAAACCGACAATGCACTGTCATATCCATGTACATGTAATGTATGAACTTGAAATGAGACTGTAAAACAGTACATGTAATAACACTAAGAAAATTCTCATCGGAGAAAGAGGAATCGTCCAAATAAAAATCTATTTCTGCAAATTGCCCTTCATTAAAGGAGCATAAAACACTCAAAATAACATTCTATATTTTATCAACTTAAAAGAAACAACTGTGTTAACATAACTTTCTGAATCATCCAACATCATCATGCTTATATACTCAACTAATGCTCTAAACCAAAAGAATTTGAGATGTAGTGGGCATTTTATACAGGCATAGCAAATTACATGTGAGCTACTTCTTCAGGATGAAACACTAAATGAATGAAAATGTCAAGCCAATAAAATGTTCCACATACATTTAACATTTTTTTAATTGCAACTTTTTAGTATTAAACTTAATACGCATATACCAGTCAAAATCATTTTGAATATATAGATTTGCAAAATATGTAATTTTTTTTTTTACATAGGACCATGTTTGAAGCTCAAGAGACTGCAAAATAAATCACCCAAATGAAAAGTAACTTCATGCAGGGCTTTCCAAAAAGCATAGCAAAGAATTTAGAATTTTACATAAATACAATTACAAGAATTACATAACATATTACCATAAAATTCTCTTTAAATACAAAAACGTTTGTCATATTATCAATTCCGATGTATCTCTGAATACAGTGCATTATATCTCTCTGATATAGCATATCAGCATGACCATTAACACAAAATAATTATAAAGTATTAGTAGATGAACACCTGTTACTTATCAAATTTATATAAGGGCATTATACAGAAGGGCATTAATTATTTGTTAAATGGCACAAGTTAATGCCTTTTAGGACTTGGTCATCCTTCCCAGAGCCTCTTAATTTTAGCCTACATAATTAATCTTTCAACAACTCAAATGGGTACAACACTACATGTATATTCCAGTAGCATAACTACAACACTTGTCAAACATATGTGAACTATCCCTTCACAGCTAAACATATGTGAACAACCCTGCAGACCATGTTAATGGGCTAAAACACAGCAGGTTGTAATCCATGCTACAGGTTTAGTTCAGTCTAGGGTGATTAACGGGCAATCACCAAATTGAGGTATTAAAAAAAAATTAAACACAAAGTCTGATTTCAATCCGTTCTCACTTTCACATACAATTAGGTAAGAAGGGGGGGGGGGGGGGGGGGGGCTGTTACATGCATTTAAAGCTGAAACTTTGAGATGGTAATTGATATTTGGCTATCAGTTGCTCAAAACTCTTTCCCATGAAATCAAGTCCTCAAGCATTATTTAGCCAATCAGAATTATCAAAGTTTCTGCAGCAACTTGTTAATAGGTGGATCCTGATTGAAATTCATACATGTTTGTGCTTCCTCCTTATGTTGCTAGAAAGGAAGTATTTGCACTCGCCATTCTCACATCTTATTGATTACTAGACCATACATTGCATACAATAATTGCTGCTATGTGAGGCAAGCCTTCACGATCTGGCATGGTTTGGGGTCATCAGGAGTTAACCATATATTCATGAAATATTGATATATTTTCCATTTTGTTGGCAGAACGAAACGTATACATTGTAGCTGATTAGAATTTTTGACCCATTAACCACATGTATAAATTCCTAGCGACCTTTCTCTCCCTCTCTCTCAGGTCGAGCATATAAGTTCCTGAAAATATTACACTTTTTCAGCATGTCTCCTTCAAATAATATGTAGCAAATACACATTCAACCGCGAAATCATAAACGATACAAATTGCAAATGTCTACTTTACATACACATAAATATATATATAAATTATCAACATTTTTTTTGTCCTCCTGAACGTACAGGATAAATGTAACTCAGAAAAGAATTTACACTTATATGAACATACATTTTGTACAAGGATACATAAATATTTTGCCATGTTGGTTAAAAAAAAAATTAATTACCTATACATTGTACGTCTACTTAATTACTAATCCTCTGACGAAGTCATGGCAGTTAATATCTGTCGTATTCAATCAAAATTCTGTGAAACAAATTTGGATCGAGTTGTTCCATTGTTCAATATAAATTTGTGCCCTGCATTAACTAATAGAAGCAACTTCCTTCTGAAATGTATCATAATTAGAATGAGAAACTTAAAATAAACAATGTCATGAACAACATGACCAGTAAAGTCTTTAAATTTGTTGAGTAACATCTGTCCATGTTTATATAAAATTTGAAGTGTGAAAGCATTTTTTCTGTATTTTTTAATGCCAAATTTCTGCAATTTGTCAATTTCTTCCTCATGCAAAAGTAGGATATAATTCTGATCTAGTCCTATTAGTGCAACAATTTTTGTTTTAATTCCTCTGCGAAACAATCCTACAAGTACACACTGACACGGCTTCCATGTCCTAAAGAGAATACAGTATAAGGTATTTCAAGTTTGGCTTCGTGGACTTGGGGGGACGCTGAACTGAAATGCCTTCTTACAACAGCAAAATGCCCTTCTTACAACAGCCATTGCCCTTGGAGCTATATTAATGACTGCATTGCACAGACAAGAAGAGGGGGGAAAAGAAACAATAATTCAATTTTATTCCACTGCCTGACAGGGAACTCAAAGTCAGTTAAGAACATGCTTTAACTCTGAATTGTGATTTCAAATAGGATACAGATTTAAAGGTTCTATTTTGTATGCATAGAATTTTAATCCATTCAAATGTTCAAAAAATGACATGACTTATCATTATCAAATTAATACTGAAATGTATTAGCTTTTCACATAATTATTTCTACTAATGTATTTTCATTTCAAGTAGAGTATCAGTAAATTAAAACATTTCTGTGTTCTCATTTTGAGAAAGATTAGCTTTTTTTCTATCATTCACGCATTTCTTTCCTGAATGGGTGATGGCAAAATACAAGATTAAATGTACGGTGTATTATTTCTCAGACAATACAAATCTTACGATGAAGTTAAATATTAGTGAACCAAGTATAAACTTCACCAAGCTTTGGATGGGAAAATGATAATAATAACAAAAGATGAAGACTTTCTTGTTGGAAGAGTCAAGAGAGCCCAGTTGAAATCACATGCAAACATTCCTCGCTACCATGTACTAATCAAGCTTATTCCATCAGGAATTATTTCTGTGATGCATCCAAAAGAAATGGCTATGGCAGTTTTTGATGGCTATGGTTCAGACGCCTTCCTCAGATGTTTACTGGCAAACTGAAGTTAGCTGCCAGTTTTGCAATCAACTGAAGAGGCCAATTTGGAGACTGCTGCTTCATAAATGGTCAGACAACAGGTATGTGCCCCCTGTCTCTCTTCATGTTGCTGGGTGTTCTTTTAATCTAAGAACACGAACAGAGACGGGGTGCATACCGGTTGTCTAATATTAATGACGCGGTGATCATCAAAGCAGCATCCTCCGGCGATTGAAACTGGTGGCTAACTTTACTCTGACAGTGTAAACATCTGAGAAAGGCATCTTGACCATAAAAATCGAAACTGCCACAGGTAAAATACCTTTTGGATGTATCACAGAACTAATTCCAAAGGATTTAAACCATCCTGACGAACTTGTTCAACAAGATCATTCCATATAGTCATTGAGCTTTCATTGCGGCAAGTACTCTTTCTTCAAAATCATAAGTAACAGGAACTACAAGGGCAGGCAATGAATTAAGATAGAAGTTTGAAGCTACAATAATTACACCATGCTCCCTTCACCCTGCAAGTGTCAGTTAACCGTCCAATAACAGCAGGATGAAATGCATATTAAGTTTATACATTGTATTTATGCCTCGAGTAATGAATGGGTTAAAATTTTCGTTATACCTAGTTATCTGAAGATGTAAATGCTTTAAAACAATAACAAATAACTCATATTCACATTTCTGATAGAAATAATGTTAATCTATAGCCAAAGGGGACCAATAACACTTATCCAAAAATGTATCAAATCATAATAATTCATATTTATCAGAAATATATGAGAAATTAAATTTCAATTTGGTAAGACTTAAAGTGCATGAGGGGGTAAAATGAAGTCATAACAAGGCCTGCATATAAGATGGCTTCCACACAGGTACCCGGGCACAAAATTTCATTGAATAATCTGTCATTTTCATGTTGATTTCAAATTTAATGTTAGTATTTGAACTCGCAATATCCCTTAACGGAAGTAATATTTGTATACCTGCACAGAACCCCAACACAAGTATTTTTCTTGATTGGTCCCCTTTGAATGTACCAAAAACCCAAATATTATTGATTTTTATACATGTGATTTCTGTCCATTCTGACATCTCTTGAGAGCAATGAGGGCATTAAAGAGGAGGCTGAGTTCTGGGAAAGGTGAACAAATTGTGAGCTTTCTCATTATCTTTACGTCAGTTTGAAATGTCCGCTAAAAAGGATTGCTGTTCAGATGCCCTCATATTCAAAATATGACAGGAAACGGCTGAAATTTTCAGACAGAACTTCCTACCATAGGAAGTTCCATGTACACAATTCTGTGTGCGGTGCATATGACTTTCAGCAAGTTTGAATCAATTTCTTCTCATTTTAGTGATTCCGAAACCTTACAGCAAACACAAAATCTTATGTACTATATAATCAACCTCTCCCAATTGCTTCCAGACAGTTTCTTTCACAATGTAATCGTCTTATACCAGAACTCCACTTTATCTTTAACTCTAAATAAAATAACAGGCCTATAAGTTAACATCCTTCTGGGGCAAGTCCGAGGTTATTAGGTCATTTCCTGACCCATACATTACCAAGAATAAAGAAAATTAAACAAAACAGACATCACATGTTATTATCCTTGTCATTTGATCTGGGGGGTCCAAGGCTCTAACGGGGCTGTAAACTTGATTAGACCACTGGATAGGCCTATGCTACAAACTTTGAGGACTTTGGTAATGTACATGGGCCAGAATACCTTGGACTTGCCCTCTGGCTCTCAGCGGAGAAATTATAATTGACATCACATTTTACAGTATTAAAGGGGTTAAGTAAATAAACTGAAAGTAAGATTAGGTGGGTACACAAAAGGGTATTAGAGGGGCGTGCTGAGGGTGCACAGCAAGGATGTTAAGGACGTTGCAAATCACCAGACCTGGAACTCAAAATCGTCGTCCTGTCGGAATACTCTAAAGAAGATGAGAATGGTGATGAAGCTCCATGTGTTGCCAAATAGAACTAAGAGGAGGGCTTCGTATTGTAACTGTATCAGAGATAAAATCAAAATATTCTGTTTTTTTGTACAACAAATCTACAATAATAATAGCTGCATTTATATTGCAAACATATCTCAGTAGGATCACTGAATCACCCAACTGATTCACCGAAGCACTAAAGGTCCCCCATTCCAACTTGCAATGCACTCAGGGATCAATAAATACAAATAAAACAGTATCAAATACATGTAGAATCAATAACATATAAAAGAGGAGTAACACAATAGAACATTTGGTATAAAAATTCAACAGAATAAAATGATGTTTGATACCAACTCATCCACAAAACTTGTATCTTATAAGGAAGATCAAATCAATCTTCATACTGGATAAGGAATACAGCTAAAATCCTTTGTTTTACCACATCTTCATGAACAAGCTGTTCATTTGGAATATACATGTAATACAACAAAGCCTATACAACCTTTTAATATCTCAAACAAAATGGCCAATGGCGGTACACCTACCGTTTCAGCATGCGTAAGTACAATGGGTAGACCGTACGCTGACAGCACGATGCCAGAAGTCAGGAAAACGCAGAGCTCTTGTAACGCACTACTGGTGGCGCCGATGCTATCGGAGCTGGCTAACCTCTTACTGATCAACATAGGGATAGGGCACAGAACATAGAACACCAGGACAAACATGGGCCACCATACTCTGTAGAGGAATGAGTGTCAAGAAGATTTGTTTAAAAAAAATTGCCATATTTATTAAATGTGCTATTGAATATTTGGACAAGGTAGTGAAAGCTGTAGAATGGTTCATCAATAGACCTGTTTACTAAGTGAATCCAATTTTTATGCATACTTTTGAAACAAAGGTTGTTCTTGACAACCTGAAAGCTTGCCAGAGGCTTGTCAGACATACATGTAGCAACAAGTAATGTATGCAAACTGATTCCAAGTATTGTAGTTCATTAATTAATAACAGGTTAATGGAAAATACCTCGTTACTAGGTCCCCAGGAAAGAAACATCCATAAATTTGAATCACTTAGTAAACAGGTCTATAATAGTAAAGATGTAAATTACAGAACAGCAATCCCTGAAAGTTTTTAAGAAAAATGACTAACAGTATGTGAAACTCTATAAATGCTCACTTTCAATACGAATGATCAGTATTTTTTTACCATGGTGCAAATAAGCCGAAACTCACACTGTCTATATTAGCATACCTAGAGGAATAATGTCAAATGGTAACATGAAACCAAAAGGAACTTTGTAGGACACAAAAATGTGTTTTCTTTGTACGATCCCATCAAAGAAAGGCAAACATGCATGGTAATTAAAGTACATGAAAGCAACTAGATTAAAGTCTTTCCTGACATATACAGCACCAGGGCTGCATAATACAGGTGTGCAATCAACTGCAAATTGGCAATGGCCAATCAAGACCATCCATGCATGTACATATACACTTATTGTTTAAAGGCCAAGTCCACCCTAACAAAAAGTTGATTTGAATAAATAGAGAAAAATCCAACAAGCATAACACTGAAAATTTCATCAAAATAGGATGTAAAATAAGAAAGTTATGGTATTTTAAAGTTTCGCTTAATTTCGCAAAACAGTTATATGCACATCCTGCTCAGTATGGAAAATGAGGGAACCAGTGACGTCACCCACTCACTATTTCTTTTGTATTTTATTATGTGAAATATAGAATATTTTAATTTCTGCAGATTTCACAATTAGGAAGCTCTCATTGAATTGTGTATAGGTTGCAACAATGGCAATTACACATGTTCAGCGAGGAATCAAACCTTGTTTCACATTATAACAAGGAAAAATGTAATAAAATACAAAAGAAATAGTGAGTGGGTGACGTCACTGGTTCCCTCATTTGCATACTGAGCAGGATGTGCATACAACTGTTTTGCGAAATTAAGCGAAACTTTAAAATACCATAACTTTCTTATTTTACATCCTATTTTGATGAAATTTTCAGTGTTATGCTTCTTGGATTTTTCTCTATTTATTCAAATCAACTTTTTGTTAGGGTGGACTTGGCCTTTAAAAGACTGGCCATTAACCAATCAGAATCTTTGTTTCATATGTGCAATAGACCGCTTCGGTAATGTATGCAAATTTTATACATACCTTTCAAACAAAGGTTGTTCTTGACAACCGGAAAGCTTGCCGGACATAGCAACAAATAATCTATTCAAACTGGATTCCAAGCATTGAGGCTCATTTATAAAAAGCAGCTTAATGGAATAGCTCGTCACTAGGTGCTCAGAAAATATATGTGCATAAATTTGTATACATTACAGAAGCGGTCTATTGATTGCAAACCTTTGTGTCACAGAGCCCAGGTGTTACTGCACTGTTCTCTGGTAGTTTTAAGATGCACTGTCCTTACCGAGATAGTGAGGATTTGAGGTGGTTTTAAAATACATGTGCCTAGTGTGCAAAAAATGTACGAAAGCAATTTTCAGTGATAAGAATATTGTAGATAATTTTTACTTACTGGCCAAATCCAGGTATTGCACATGCTAGTACAATCATAAGAATTCCCATAGACGCCGAGAAGGCCAAGCCCACTAAGCTGTGAAAGGCAATAAAATAAAAACATAGTATCAAATGCACGAACATTAAAAGGATGAATGAATATTGATATAAAAGCACATTTAGAATTTCTATTTCTGAAAAATATATTATAGTATCACAGACAAAAACTTTTAAAAGAATTTTTTCCTGACACTGTTTTAGTGAAATATTCCTATCATTCATGCCACCTTCCGTCCTCCTTATCTTCCTGCCCTTTTAATACACAAATATGAATGTAATACACTTTATTTCACTATTATTATTACAATTATATAAATATAACAATTACTATGACTATTACATTAATTACTATTACAATTCTTACAACTATTACTATCATTCTTACTACTAATACTATTATTGCTATATAATTTTTTTAAATTTTTTTAATGTAGGTAAAACACTTTATTACAATTATTCTAAATACATAACAATTTCTAAGACTATTACATTAATTACTATTACAATTCTTACAACTATTACTATCATTCTTACTACTAATACTATTATTACTATATAAATGTGTTGTTTTTTTTAATGTAGGTAAAACACTTTCATGACCCATTGCACAAGCTACATGACCATCACTGATGTAGGATGATTACAAATGTACATATACTGCATCCTTCCTCACATGATGTGAGATGATAAACACTGTACTGTATCCCCCCCCCCCCCCCCCCCCCCCCACCCAACACACACAAAATGATGTGAGGTAATGAAGTCTTCCTCGGTTTTCTCTCCCCTTTCACACTTCTTATCTTTTTTATCACATCATGACTTGTATAGGATAATACATGTACATTAAACTCAAGATCTCATAACTTTATCCATCAAAAGTAAATAGACTCAGACAAATAAATATGAAGAAAAAAAAACACAATAGAGTAAAGTTAAGTTCATTAGAAAATGTCAATATACCTAATCTGCATGTTTAAATAAGGGCCTAAATAAAAATAAAGAAAACTAGGAACTTACCCTACAAGTTGTCCAGTGTAGGTATTGATATCCATGATGAAGAAGTTTGAGAAAAATAAAAACAAATGAAGGAAGAAAAATAAAAGGAAAAGCAGAAATTATTTAGTTAGCAAAGCTAAAGCCTACAAACAATCCAATTTGCTATAGTTTTTCATTGACAGATGACTAAAATCACTCTGTTACACACAAAAATTGGCTGGATTGAAGAGCTCTGTTTTAGGCAATCTTCCACTGTCTATAACATAGACCAGTTACTCGAAACAATCATTCCTGCTTGATGTGACGATGTATGCTATTGCTACTACTTATGTGCACTGCAGTGTTCTTCTGAAAATGAGAAAAGAACCACCTCTTGACTTGTACACAACAGTCTGAGTCTGATATAGGCATTATTAAATTACTGATTTAAATTACATGTACTTATCAAATGTTGCTGGTAGGATTAACACACAAAAATAACTTGGATAGAGTTTCTTGTCTGCCTTGAGAATGGCATGCACTCGTCAAATAAGTATTCAATAGAGCGCTTCGGTAATGTATGCAAATTTAATGCAAATTTTATGCATACCTTTCAAACAAAGGTTGTTCTTGACAACCTGAAAGCTTGCCAGGGGCTTGCCGGACATAGCGACAAATAATGTTTGCAAACTGGATTCCAAGCATTGAGGCTCATTTATAAAAAGCAGGTTCATGGAATAGCTCGTCACTAGGTGCTCAGAGAATATATGTGCATAAATTTGTATAAATTACAGAAGCGGTCTATTATGGGTACTTAAACTACAAAGACTAAAATTTCAGCTCTCTTTACTTTTTGGAAGCTGTTTAGGTTCATCTGACACATGAATTTTCTGTTAAAGCTCTTGTGAGTCAAAGGATTTCACAAGCCACATGGGAAAAATATCTAGGCTTAATACTGCAACATATAGATCTAGAGCCCCTGTTCTTAAAGTGCGGCCCATGGGCCACTTGCGGCCCGCGAGACGATTTCATGCGGCCTGCCAAAAATATCTAGTAAGAAAACAAAAATCTTGCTGAAATGCATAATATAATATCATCCTAACTATTGTTATGAATAAAAGTATCAAATTTTTTGCTCGCTCGCCAAAAGCAGTATCATATTCATCCGTTCCCTGTTCTACCATGTACATGTACATAGAGTTAAAAAAAACAAAAAAAACATGAAATGAAGAAAAAAAAGGACACAGGAGAAGTATTCTAAAATCGATCAACTGTCCTTAGATGAGCCACTAGGGTATGTATGCATTAACATCTGAGGCGGGGGATGGGGGCTGAAGCCCTCTTCCCCCCGAGAATATCAAAATTTTCCTGCATTCGGGCACCACCATCTCATTTCCGGGCAGTGAAATGGTCTCTTTGTAATTTTTATATCTCAGATAATCTAAATTGGCACATTTTGATGACGAAATTACATTTTCATGCTTCTAAAGTGTCAATTTTTTGCTCGCAAGCTTCACTCGCTCGCTGAATCGAAAAGCTAGAAAGCTATATAATACACAACGTATTCGGGCAATTGAGACGTTATGTATGTGTACTACTCAGCGGCCCGCAACGTAATTTCAAGAATATTTCTGGCCAGCCTGACAAAATAATTAAGAACCCAGGATCTAGAGCAATAATTTAGGCCGGTAACCATACAGCTGGCACAAAAGTACCGGTAGACAGAAAAATCCATCTGCATGGAGGAGTTTTATGACATCATTTGACTTTTGAGGCTCTCCTCCAAGAGAGGGATTCTATGAAGTATGAAGCCAGACGTAGTTTCAGCGGAGCCTATCCCCGAACGAAATACATGTAGACCAATTTTTTTTTGTGCAGTATATAAATGATAATGGCCCATATCCATTTAGATTTATGTAAGTGGAAAAGAACCTAGCTCAACTGGAGACGAAGTGCCAAGTGTCAACACCTTTATTCCTCACATCGATTTGAAATTCTGCATGCTGTCTGTCACTCATTGAATCCATGACAGAGGGAGGTGGAACACCCCCCCCCCTTTTGACACGTATGCGCACCGCTCCGAAAACGCACATACTTTATGGCATTAGCAGCGTGCAGCCATTTTGCGACCTAAATTTCACTTTTTCGCGCGTTCTTCCCGTCTTCTCATCTTATGCTTATCATTTCTCCCTGTCCAGCTGTCGAATGAAAAATTGGGGTTTTCAATCATACTTCTAGATTCATTAAATCAAGCTCGTTCCAAACATGTATAATTTTCCACTACTTAATGTCATTAAAATACAACAAAATTGGCTTCAAAATGACCTTGTTTGTCATATAATCGATTCATAAAATCATGGTTTAATATTTGTTGCCATGTTGTTTTTTCAACGGTTTTCCAGGTATCAACATACATTTATTTGATTGTTTTTCATACATTCTTCAAGTTTGGTGTTACAAGTCTCATTTGCTACTTTTGTTTTTATTAGCCCACAAAGTCGAGGTAGTTTCACCAAATTTCCTCTTTATTTTGACCTTCATCCAGAAATTCGTTGGAAATTATGCCTTACGGATCGAAATTGCAGTGTGTGAGGTGATATTTCATGTTTTGGGATATTGTTAAAGATTTAATAACAATGTCACATTGATTTTACTTTATTTCAGTGGATTTTGAAGAGTTTGAAATCACAGCAAAAGCAGCAATCCCCCATTTCTATTGAGACATGGATTAGCAGTACGCCGCCTGCATTGGGGTAGCAGAAGTCCAATTTCCCTCTCGAGCGCTTCGTTTCATGCAGGATTCAGCGTCATGGATAATAAACAAGCATCAAATCAAGGTAACATTGTTATTAAATCGTTAACAATACCCCAAAAACATGAAATATCACATCACACACTGCAATGTGGACCCGTATGGCATAATTTCTGACGAATTTCTGGATGGAGGTCAAAATAAAGAGGACATTTGGTGAAGCTACCTTGACTTTGGGGGCTAATAATAAAAAAAAGTAGCAAATGAGACTTGTAACACCATATGAACAATTTGAAGAGTGTATGATAAACAATAAAAATAAATGTACATGTATGTTGATACCTGGAAAACCGTTGAAAAATCACCATGGCAACAAATAATTAACCATGATTTTATGAATCGATTATATGACAAGGGTATTTTGAAGCCAATTTTGCTGTATTTTAATGACATTAAATAGTGGCAAATTATTGTTTGGAACGAGCTTGATTTACTTTACCATCCTTCAGAAGGCATGTACAAGTATGTATGATCGATCAAATCTCTTCGTCAAAACCTCGACCTTTAGCATCAATGCAGATTTTGTCAGACCTCTCGCTATTGCACCACATCGTAGAGTTTTGATTACATTCATTATCATCGACAGCGTACGCGTACAATTGTGCCAACACGCATGAAAGGCCGCCATTTTGAATCTGCATTATATACAAGAAGCTCTATGGACATCCACACTCGGTAAGATTTTGATAATTTCTGTACAGGTTGTACTATTTTGTTGTGTATATTCCTATGGATAATGGACGGGGAATGAATGAGGAAACCAATGCGTGTACTGTGTAAGTGTAAGTGTAAGTAGCCTAACGCAATGAAGCGCTTCTGTCATGTCTGTGCGGATCGAGTGAATGGTGGTTTCCTCGACCACGATAATGCCAATAATAGGCCTAGGCCTAGGCCTATATGAAAACAATCCAAATCATGTCCATGGGTCTGGCATCTCAATCATAATTCATAATCATACGATTAATCAATGTCCATTCAAATTTCAATGACAATGATTCATGCCATTTGCCATGTTTGTTTACATTTCATTTGCAAAAAAAAGTAGAAAATGTCTGGGTGATTTGCTTTTGACTAAATTTGAGTTTTGTATTTTGGCTTTAATAAAGAAACACATCACGTTTACTTTCATCATCATGATCATCAGACAGTCCTGGATCTGTACATAATATTAAAGTAACACGGTCTTTCACAACATGACTCACAGAAGAGAATCTACTCTTTCAACACACACCCATTCCAAGGCAATACTCACTTGCTATTCCAGCCATCTTTGTTTTCAATCCGATACCGTTCCGTATACCCGGAAGTGATTGCATTTGCAGTGCACTGCATGCACTGTATATATATCCGGATATCCGAGCCGAGTCAAATCATGGAATCATCAACAGTGGAGGATCCGGAAGTTTGCTGTGTGGGGGAGGGGCTGGGGGAATGGTGGGAGGGGCGGTAGAAGCAATTATTTTCTATATGGATCCAATGCATGATAAAAGGAAAGTCCACCCTGGTATCGACTTGAATAAAAGAAAAAGTGAGAAAAACAAATTACATGTAGTCAAAGTTTGAGCAAAATCTGATAAATAAGAGAGTTATTAATTTTTGAAGTTGTAATCAACCAAACGCATTCTGACAGATTCGTGAGGTATCTTGCGAGCTCCTCTCCCATTTGCCCAGTAGGCCCTACCCCTAACATCCATTTTCTCTAAAGAAGTTCAATCATACATGCATGCACCTAAGATATAATCATTGCTCATGGGGCATGAAGGGGATGAACTCTAGCGTAAGGTTTTATTTCCTTTTTAGTTCACTCCATCACTCTCATATCCAATGGGTTTGTTTTTTTTCCTCGTCGTTGTTAACCTTGTATTATGGATGTATGTCATTCTTTATGATGTGTTTATGTATTTGTCAATATGTTGTTATTGTATTGCATTTTTATGATGAGTGTATATAAAATGAACTTGAACTTGAACTTGAATTGCTCATATGTTTTTTTTTTTTTTTTTTTTTAAACAAATCCTGTATGGTAAAAATCTATTTATTCATCAAAAACTAAGATAAAGAAAAGTTGTGAGATTTTCTTTACTAAATGCCAGAGGAGCTCGCAAGATACGTCATGGATTTGCCAATGTAATTCTTTCTGATTACTTTGTGTTTGATTAAAATTCAAACATTTATAAATCTCTTATTTCTAATCGGATTTTGCTCAAACTTTTACTAATCTGTTTCTCTCATTTTCTTCTTTTATTCAAATCAACTTAATACAAGGGTGGACTTTGCCTTCAATCTAAATGTTATAAAGATTGTGCACAAGTATGATTTGCTACCGTTGTTTGTTAACGTGGTTCGTTGTACTTGGTTTGTGGAAGTTCCGAATAGATAATAATAGTACTAATAACCCCTTCCCTCCATCGATTGTTTCCTAGAATAAGTTAGGGGTGGATCCAACACATTTACGATTTTTTTTTTTAAAGCAACACATTTACCGTTTTTTCAACAACTTTACCAATGGCAGTAAACAACTTACCAAAGAGTGATGATGGACTAAGTCGTCGTAACAAGCAACACATTTACCATTACCATTAAATGGTAAATGTGCCTTTTTTAACAATTAAAATTGTTTTAAAAAAACAACACATTTACCATTTGTGCAACAACTTTACCAGTGCCAGCAATTACCTTGACCACAGACTGATGATGGACTAAGTCGACTGGCAACAAGTTTACATGGGAAATGACTCTCTCATTCTCTCTCTCTCTCTTTCTCTCTCAATCTCTGTCATTCCCCATCTCTCTCCCTCTGTCTATGTGGGGAAAGCAGGAGTGACCGGGGGTAATTAAGCCCTCGAATGGCCTGAACTCGTGTACATTGATGACAAAATATTTACCCATTTTCATAGGTAAAGTTGTTGTTTTGGGCAACAAACTTACCAAAATATTTTTTAAAAGAGCATCGCATTTACCATTTTTGCAACAACTTTCCCCAATGACAGTTTATCAAACACTGATGATGGACTAAGTCGTCGCAACAAGCGACACATTTACCATCACCATTAAATGGTAAAACAATTAAACTTCATTATCTTTAAAAAAGCAACACATTTACCATTTTTGCAACAACTTTACCAATTACAGTCAACAAGTTTACCAAAGAATTATGATTGACTAAGCGAGTCGTCGCAAAGAGCAACACATTTACCATTACCATTCAATGGTAAATGTGTTGCCTTTTTTTAACAATTAAACTTGTTTAAAAAAGTAAGCAACATATCTATCATTTTTGCAACAAATTTCCCAATGGCAGTTTACCAGACTCTGAAGATGGACTAAGTCGTCGCAACAAGCAACACATTTACCATTACCAATAAATGGTAAATGTGTTGCCTTTTTAAAAAAATTAAAATTCATTTGTTTAAAAAAGCAACACATTTACCATTTTTGCAACAGCTTTACCAATGACAGTCAACGACTTTACCAAAGACTGATGATGGACTAAGTCGACTGGCAACAAGTTTACATGGGAAATGACTTTCTTATACTCTCTCTCTCTCTCTCCTGTCTCAGTGGAGAAAGCAGGAGCGACCGGGGGTAAGCGGCCCTCGAATGGCCTGTGCTCGTGCACATTGTCAATGGTGATGACAACATATTTACCCATTATCGTAGGTAAAGTTTTTTTTGGGGCAACACATTTACCAAATTGATTTTTTAAAAAGCAACACATTTACCATTTTTGCAACAACTTTACCAATGACAGTTTTACCAGAGACTGATGATGGACTAAGTCGACGCAACAAGGAACACATTTACCATTATCATTAAATGGTAAATGTGTTGCCTTTTTTATCGATTAAAATTGTTTTAAAAAAAGCAACATATTTACCATTTTTGCAACAACTGTACCAATGCCAGTCAGCAACTTGATGACAGACTGATGATGGATTAAGTCGACTGGCAACAAGTTTGCATGGGAAATGACTCTCTCATTCACTCTTTCTTTCTCTCTCTCTCTCTCTCTCTGCCTCTCTCAGTGGAGAAAGCAGGAGCGACCGGGAGTAAGCCCTCGAATGGTCTGTACTCGTGTACATTGTCAGTGGTGATGACAACACATTTACCCATCTTCATAGGTAAAGTTGTTGTTTTGGGCAACACCTTTACCAAATTGTTTAAAAAAGCAACACATTTACCATTTTTGCAACAACTTTACCAATGACAGTCAACGACTTTACCAAAGACTGATGATGGACTAAGTCGACTGGCAACAAGTTTACATGGGAAATGACTTTCTTATACTCTCTCTCTCTTTCTCATCCTCTCTTTCTCTCTCTCTGTCTCAGTGGAGAAAGCAGGAGCGACTGGGAGTAAGCCCTCGAATGGTCTGTACTCGTGTACATTGTCAGTGGTGATGACAACACATTTACCCATTTTCATAGGTAAAGTTGTTGCTTTGGGCAACACATTTACCAAATTGCTTTTTTAAAGAGCAACACATTTACCATTTTGCAACAACTTTACCAATGACATTTTTACCAAAGACTGATAATGGACTAAGTCATCGCAACAAGCAACACATTTACAATTAAAATGTGTTGCGTTTTCTAACAATTAAACTTATTTTTAAAAAAATGTGTTGCCCAAAAGAACCTTTACCTACGATAATGGGTAAATATGTTGTCATCACCATTGACAATGTGCACGAGTACAGGCCATTCGAGGGCCGCTTACCCCCGGTCGCTCCTGCTTTCTCCACTGAGACAGGAGAGAGAGAGAGTATAAGAAAGTCATTTCCCATGTAAACTTGTTGCCAGTCGACTTAATCCATCATCATTCTGTGATCAAATTGCTGACTGGCATTGGTAAAGTTGTTGCAAAAATGGTAAATGTGTTGCGTGTTGCGACGACTCGCTTAGTCCATCATCAGTCTTTGGTAAACTTGTTGACTGTCATTGGTAAAGTTGTTGCAAAAATGGTAAGAAGTTTAATTGTTAGAAAAGGCAACACATTTACCATATAATGATAATGGTTAATGTGTTGCTTGTTGCGACGCCTCGCTTAGTCCAACATCAGTCTTTGGTAAAGTTGTTGCAAAAGTGGTAAATGTGTTGCTTTTTTAAAGATACTGAAGTTTAATTGTTAAAAAAGGGAACACATTTACCATTCTTTGGTAAACTTGTTGACTGTCATTGGTAAAGTTGTTGCAAAAATGGTAAGAAGTTTAATTGTTAGAAAAGGCAACACATTTACCATATAATGATAATGGTAAATGTGTTGCTTTTTGCGACGACTCGCTTAGTCCATCATCAGTCTTTGGTAAACTTGTTGACTGTCTTTGGTAAAGTTGTTGCAAAAATGGTAAATGTGTTGCATTTTTAAATAAGTTTAATTGTTAGAAAACGCAACACATTTTAATGGTAAATGTGTTGCTTGTTGCGATGACTTAGTCCATTATCAGTCTTTGGTATAAATGTCATTGGTAAAGTTGTTGCAAAATGGTAAATGTGTTGCTCTTTAAAAAAGCAATTTGGTAAATGTGTTGCCCAAAGCAACAACTTTACCTATTAAAATGGGTAAATGTGTTGTCATCACCACTGACAATGTACACGAGTACAGACCATTCGAGGGCTTACTCCCGGTCGCTCCTGCTTTCTCCACTGAGACAGAGAGAGAGAGAGAGAGAGGATGAGAAAGAGAGAGAGAGAGTATAAGAAAGTCATTTCCCATGTAAACTTGTTGCCAGTCGACTTAGTCCATCATCAGTCTTTGGTAAAGTCGTTGACTGTCATTGGTAAAGTTGTTGCAAAAATGGTAAATGTGTTGCATTTTTAAACAATTTGGTAAAGGTGTTGCCCAAAACAACAACTTTACCTATGAAGATGGGTAAATGTGTTGTCATCACCACTGACAATGTACACGAGTACAGACCATTCGAGGGCTTACTCCCGGTCGCTCCTGCTTTCTCCACTGAGAGAGGGAGAGAGAGAGAGAGAGAGAAAGAAAGAGTGAACGAGAGAGTCATTTCCCATGCAAACTTGTTGCCAGTCGACTTAATCCATCATCAGTCTGTCATCAAGTTGCTGACTGGCATTGGTACAGTTGTTGCAAAAATGGTAAATATGTTGCTTTTTTTAAAACAATTTTAATTCATAAAAAAGGCAACACATTTACCATTTCATGATAATGGTAAATGTGTTCCTTGTTGCGTCGACTTAGTCCATCATCAGTCTCTGGTAAAACTGTCATTGGTAAAGTTGTTGCAAAAATGGTAAATGTGTTGCTTTTAAAAAAATCAATTTGGTAAATGTGTTGCCCAAAAGAACAACTTTACCTACGATAATGGGTAAATATGTCATAACGGTCCTTATGACTTGGTTAACCCGACGCGACCTGACGCTCCCAACGCACCCTTTCGGCAAAACCGGGGGGACTTTCGACGAATGTCAACGCGACGCGACGCTACCCACCCTTTCGGACTAAGCCGGGGGCACGTGCCGCAATTGCCCCCCCCCCCTCCCTAAATCCGCCACTGCCCAATGGGATCCGGACAAAGCAGCTGTATCAGCTATGATGCTTCAAACATCCAAATTAAACTTTCATATTATTGTCCGATTCATTCTCAAATTTCCATTCTTCTCCTTATTGATTTTTCTGCTTCCACTCAATCCATGAATGGTAATTCCCCTTAAAAACACAATGGCTGTACAAGTCAATAGACCACCTAGCTGCCCTGAATATGAGGTGACAGCGAGTGCCTGATTATTAGTCATGAAAAATTCCGGGGGGGGGGGGGGGGTTACATCCTCATCATCTGTGATGGACTTGTTCTGGGGTGAAATGAGACCAAACAAATAAGGCCACTTATTCATAAGGACCGCTATCAGGTCGCGTCGGGTTAACCAACTCATCATCTGTGATGGACTTGTTCTGGGGTGAAATGAGACCAAACAAATAAGGCCGCCGATGAGAGGGGGGGGGGGGGGGGGGGGGCTTGCGTGCACATGATCATCTTTGTTCATCTTCATCTCTCCAATCCCCCTGTCCAACCCCCCCCCCCCCCCCATCGCATTGCAACTGGGGAGGGGTTGGGGCGCTCTAGGCCAACCCATATAGCTCCATAACCACTAGCTGCGAACCTATCAGAGCATTATTTAAAAAAAGATTAGGCCTACCATGCCAGAATATTGTTGTGCAAAACTTTATTATGGCATTAGGTGTAACTTGTGACTTTTCATCATCTGCAAAACAGTACTATCATTTTTTTCTTGTATCAACAGCGGGGTACCTAAGAATTATGGCGCCAGGGCCGCAATTTGAAGTCAGAGGGGTGCCGATTCGGCCGCGGTCCCATTCCCTTGATCAGGCTTTTAAAAAAAATCTCAGCAGTGGCGGATTTAGGAGACTCGTACCCTCCCCCCTTTGAAAGAAAAGTATACATTGTGTCCCCCCTTTAAAATTGCTAACCTTTTTATATTTATTTTTTTTTAAAGTGGAACCCCTAAAAATCTGATAACCTTTTTTTTTTTTGCTTGTCAGAAAATTTGTGCGCCCCCTTTTACAAAATCCTGGATCTGCCCCTGATATTAATGACAATGATAATAATAATAACAACAACAATATTTAGAAAAAGTCAAGTCACCCTTTCGGCAAACGCGGGGTTTTTGGACGAGTGGTGGCGTTCCAGTCAACGCAAGAGTAGAGTACCTATATAAAGAGAGTAGCGACAACTCAGGATTTGAAGGCCATTTTGTTTCCACTGCTATGCAACATTTCTATTCAATTCCGATGAGCACCTGGGTGTTCTCAATAGAAAGAATTCAAACGCCATTTTGTTTCTAGAAAAGCCAGACATCCATGACGCTACTCTCTATATAAAGGTACTCTACGCTGGAGTCCCTTTATGGAAAGAGTAACGAAAACCCGTGATTTGAACGCCATTTTGGGGCAACTATTATTATTATGTAACATTTCTATTCATTTTCAATGAGCACCTGGGTGTTCTAAATAGAAAGAATTCGAACGCCATTTTGTGTCCAAAGAAATAGGACGTTTATGTCATAACTTTTTATCTATCAAGGCAGGCGCGGATCCAGGATTTAGTATAAGGGGGGGGGGGGGGCGGGGGGTACACAAACGCAGGCTTGTCAACTTTTCGAAAAGGTAGAACCTTTTTTTTTTGGTCTTGCCAGGTTCTCAAAAAAAGTCGCTCAGTGCGGTTTTTTTTTCGCAGGACCTCCAAAATTCGCTCAGTGGGGGGGGGGGGGGGGGGGGGGTATGCGGGTCTGGTTCCCTCCATAATTCTCTGACAAGCAAAAAAAAAAAGGGGGGCACAATCGACAAAAGGGCGGATTATTTATGGTCAAAATGCATACTTTTCTTCCAAGGGGGGGGGGGGGGGGGGGCTTTGGACGAATAAAAAACGGTTGCGTTCCAGTCAACGCGACGCGACGCTACCCGGCATCCTTTCGGTACAAGCCGTTTTGCAGCAGCCTCAACAACTAGTATTCCCCCCCCCCCTCGAAATGTGAACCCTTTATAAACGCTATCTATGCCCTATAGGCACAGGCGTAGCCAGTATTTTTCAAGAGGGGGGGGGGGGGGGGAGACCTGAAGGATCCAATCGCATAGCCAGAATTTCATTTGGGGGGGGGGGCGGAAAGTTAGTTCGAAGCCCTGGAGGCTTTTCAGTTATTTTGGACAGTTTTGGGAGTTTCCCCCTTCCCGCGCGAAGCGCGAAAACTCTGACGTTTTAGCAAATTTGAGAGAATGATAACGGTTCGTAGCAAACAATTTTTTGAGGCGGAAAGTTACGCTAGTAGTTCGACGCCCGAACCCGGGCGCCCGGACTGCTTTTCAATTATTTGGACGCAACATTTCACTGTATCTAACAGGGATGGGTGCAGGGAGAGGAGAGTTATTTCCCCCTTCCCACTTTGACGTTTTAGCTAATTTTGAAAGATAACGGCCTGTACATATTATAGCGCCTTTATATAGGCCTTTTTCGCTTTTCAGTTGTTTTTTTTAGTGGCTGAATAGGGGGGCCATGGCCAGTGCCTTTAGGCCTACCTATGTTGAGAGGGGCGGAATTAACGAGACTCTGAAGTAAACCTCGGCGAGGGAGAAAAGCGACTGAGCTTTAGAAAAGTGTAGGCCTATGAATATGATGACACGTACTTTCGGTATCATAATGCACTTCGCCCTTGATTGGAGCGCATATAAACTCTCTCTTCTTTTCCTGCCCCTTCCTCTTTCTCACTTTCGCATTTTTGGCGCTCAAGTGCGAAATGGAGCTGCACGTGCCCCATCTGCCTCCCCCTCTCCCCCCGAGGTACGCCCAGTGGCGGATCCATTTTTTTTTTTTTTTTTTTTTTTGCTTGTCAGGGAATTATGGAGGGAAACTGGACCCCCATACCCCCCCCCCCCCTGTTACTCAATCATGGATCCACCACTGACGCCACTACTAGCTTTCACTGTACATTACACCGGTTTACGGAAACCGTTCGAAAAATTAGAGACTGAGCTTGAAGACTAAAGCCCGAGAATTATTGGTTAGTCTTTTAGCATACTGCACGCTTTATTTTCTGAAATTATTCATAAATGAGCTTATAATATGCTAATGAATCAACGTTGTAGGAAAATCTGTATTAACTGATGCTTTATTATCATTACTCCAGTGATTTCTTTTTAATTTTCTTTCTTTTATGTGAGAATGAAATTCTAGTTCGCTTGCAATTTTAGCAGATTGTGCAATAATCATGACAAAGCTACATTATGGGTTTTTTACCAAACTCCTTAAGATTTGTTTTATTCGAAACAAAAGACTATCATAATAATCTAAGTATGTTATTTTAATTAGAAATATTAATTAATTGATGGAAACTTATTTTTTAAATGAGTTATTTTTAATAAAAATTAGTTAACAGATTTGTTTTTACAATAATTTTTGAATCAACATAGGCTAATCAGTCATCCGTGACTGCCTGAGTAAAAATACACGTGTATCATTTGGAATTTAGAGTCTTGAACCGACACTAATAATACGCATCTCTACACCGCTGAATGCACATCGCACGATAAACTTTTTTTTTAGCATTTTGTTGTTTAAATATCTGAAGTATGGCTGAAAATTCAGGGTATGTTTTCCTAATGAATATTGTGTATGATTATATGTCTTTTAATGTATGTGGATCTGTGGTGAATAGTACTAATGAATGAATGAAATGAAAGGTTTGTACTTTGTAGAATGCACTCGCGCAATCAGCTGAATATTGTTCAATTTCACGAAGTCATTGTATTAGGCCTACTGGTGTATCATACAGTGAGGTACATACCGTGCAATGGGTTTGCACTGACTGTGAATGTGATGACGAGTGACCGAAGCCGAACTTCCGAAGGCCCAGCCATGCACATGATGCAGGCACGCCATAATTTTTTTTTCTTCAAAATGCTCCTAAATCACATTTATCTTGAACATCATATCCCACAACACACATGTCCAACATGAAAATGGGCAGTGCAGTAAGAAAACAGACAAAAATGTGTGCTGAGCCTGAGACATGAATGTTGCCTCGGCTCGGGCTCTTTCTTTGTTTGTGTGTGATTTGTGAATGTGATTCTTGACTGATTGCCCTGTCTTTGTTTGGCAATTATAAGCTTGAGTGACTTTAAAGTTAGTCTAAACTAAACTAAACTAATTTCGTTTTATTAATTTTAATTTGATGGGGTGACGACATTTCACGTAAATTAAAAAAAAAATAGGTACCTATGTGATGTTCAGTTCATCACTTCATGATTTCTCACCTGCTTCTATTTCTACAATAAACGGAAACAAAAATTCTGGACTAAAAGTAAAACGGGTTCCAACAAGAAAATCGACAAAGAATTTCGGAGACATCGCGATCTCAAAATCTGATGTCGGATCACAACGTGCTGGAATTGATAAAAGGGCTTTACAAACCTTGAGACCTAATTTCGCGCATGCAAGTGTACATTACAAGTTTACATCTAAGTTATTAACTTTTAGGTCTCAATGTTAAACATAGACTAGGGATTCTACATGATGTAGCAGTCCATCAAATGTAAGATAATTGCTCCATTTGGAAGACAAAATATCATGGACGTCTAAAATAAAATGAGGATTTCTAGACCCTTGTTGGTAACTTCAGATTTTTTCGGGAGCTGATGCAAAAAGAAGCAAAATTTGCCTATTTTTTGTCAATATCTTAATAATTTCTCACCTAATTCAAAAGAAAATATTGTCCCTAGGTAATTTTAGCTTCCTCTATCCAACGGTGCTATCAGATTTTCAAAATATTTTCTAGTTTTTTGAGATATTGCCCTGTGTGCAAACTTACATGTAGTTCACATGTGAAATATGGTCACACCACCATACTGACTTTTTCATGCCAAGCTTGATTGCCTTTGTTCCGTCTTCCTTGAAAGCACTTTGCATGGCATTGCTTTGCTTTCACATCAAGCAAAATTACAGTTACCATTATTTAATGAAAGCAGAATAGAGCGCGATGCTCAGAACGAATTGTAGTTGTAGTTGACTAATTTGGGGAATTGTGGTTTGATGGCCATTGTATGATGATTTTTACATACTTATACTGGTAATTAGTCCTGAGGCTGAGGAGATTACAGATGCTGGAACTGACTTCAGATTTAGTAAAATAAAGGCATGTTAAACCACTGCCGGTTGACAAATGATGTGTATTGCAAATCTGGTGGACCCCATCAGGGGTGGATCCAGGATTTTGTATAAGGGGGGGGGGGGGGGGGGCACACAAATGCAGGATTGTCAACTTTTGGAAACTGCTTGGAGGGAGACCCGTATTTTTTGGTCCCGCCAGCTCTCCAAAAGTCGCTCGGTTTGGGGAGGGGGGGGAGGCGACAATTGTTTTTTTGGCCAGCCCTCAAAAGTCGCTCAGTGGGGGGGTTATGGGGTCCAGTTTCCCTCCATAATTCTCTAACGAGCAACAACAACAAAAAAAGGTCATCAGTTCTAAAGGGGGGGGGGGCACAATAAAAAAGGGGGTCACAATGTATACTTTTCTTTGAAAGGCGGGGGCACGGGCTGGGTGTGCCCCCCCCCCCCCCCCCCAAACCACCACTGGACCCCATAACATTTGTGTTTATGTAATTTGCGTTGCAGAGATGATATTGCTACGGCTATCTTGAGGACAAAGGCTAAGCCAAACAGATTGGTAGTGGAAGAAGCAATCAATGATGATAACTCGGTCGTCTCACTCTCACAGGTAAATGCGTTTTCCTTTGCACTCTGTTTCAAACTCATTTGAAGTTAATAAGGAAAATGTTTTTGTTATCCACTATTTGTACAACTCCTCTGGGAAAGTAAAAAGAAATAAAAAGGAGAATAAGAAAGAAAAAAAGAAAGAATAAAGAAAAAAGGAAGAACAAGAGAAAGAAGGAAGAAGATGAAGAAGAGAGATATCACATGTATAAAAACAATATGAAGAAAGAAATATAAGTGAGATCTGTCATGCTATTTTTGAAATCAAATGTACATGTAGATAGATCTATCAAAAAGCTAACAAAACTGAAATCTCAAATTTAAGATTTTGAAAGATTTTGCATACAGCAGAGAGTATATGCTGCAAGATGGTTTACTGAGACTGAATTCAGTGAGTAAATCACTACAATACCTGTAATCCCCAGGTGCTAAAAGGTTTAAAAAAACACCTTAGCATTGGATTTTCAAACAAGTTAAAATGCTATTTGATGTGTAAAATAGTGCTACATGTACATGTACTGCTTTTGACTGATTAAGACAAATCAAACAGGAATTCGCAGCCTGAGCAATCTCTGTGATTTTACACTAACGTCCTTTGACAAAACATAAATGTACATTTGCCATTCTCAACATAGGAGTAGTAAATGGATGCCTTATGGGGAAGTAATGTAATCACTGTAGCTATTATTAGTAGTAGTCTAAGTAGCAGCTGTATTATATTCCCATTGCACGGCAATGGACATTTCTAGTTAATAATGATAGTAGGTTCTTGTATAGCTCTTATGTCTGTCAGGCTTGACACTCCCTCTGCTCTATATATCTATAGTTATTATCCCGGCTTTAGCATTAATATTAGTAGTAGTAGTAGTATTATTCATTACCATAACTGTTTTTCTTAATATCCAGGCCAAGATGGATGAGCTTCAGCTCTTCCGTGGCGACACAGTCATGCTCAAGGGGAAGAAAAGGCGAGACACAGTCTGCATTGTACTCTCAGATGACACTGTCACAGACGACAAGATCCGCGTCAACCGAGTAGTCAGGAATAACCTCCGGGTTCGTCTCGGCGACATTGTCAGGTACTTGCATTGCTTGTGTTTTATTTGTTGAATGATACAAATAGAAATATTATTGTACTCTATTTCAGGGTTATCAGTGCCGACATTCTTTTTTTTTCTTGTTTGTGTTTGCTTGTTTGTCTGTTTCTCCCTTTATTTTTATTTTTTAGTTTTGTGTTTAATTCTTGAAAGATTTTTTTTTATTGTGCCCTCTATTGAATAAAGTTGAAATATATTCTAGATTCTGTTTTTGAAAAAATAGATGTGGCGCAGCATTTGTTTTATTGTCATTTGAAGGAAATGCATAAAAATACTGGGTAAATACAGCCCTGGAAAAAATTATTAGCCCAAGCTTCTGTAATAAGGGTACTATAATATGCAAACAAAATTATAAAAAATGATTTGTCTTTGTATTTCACAAAAATAACACTATCACTATCTTGGTCTAATAATGTTTTCAGTGGCTGTATATCTTGGGGAATATTTATTCAAATGGTGTTTGGGGGGGGGGGGGGGGTGTTGCTGAGGGATCAAATGTTACAAATTTTGGAGAGTCTCTTTGTCCTTGTCCCTCTGTATTTAGTCTGCTAGCACAGACTCTAATTTGACAATTTTTTGTGTCTTGATAGATATCTGTAATGTTCAAATTTTGTATTTAGAAATGTATTGAACCACTTGATTTTGCATGAAAAAGCTCTACCCTAAATTGTGCTATAAATTGCGCCATATTTCAAGCTTCCCGAATGGCTATGTCAAGGCAGCTCCATGTACAGTACAGGACCTATATAGTCTTTAACAGAGTTCATACCCTGCTTACCTCGTTGAACTGAAAAGGGTTTATCCCTGCAAACTAGTCATTTATTAAGCTCAGTTTTACAGGAAGAATTACACTAAGAAGTACCTGCAACAAAATGCTGTTGTAATTGTTCATAGTTCATAGGGGAAACCACTGTTTAGCCAAGTAATCAAAGGCCATTCGAAGTACATGTACATGGGCACATTCAAGTTCAAGTTGTACATGTACATGTACTGGTAATTCTTTCAGCAGCAGGCTTCTTGGCAGGAGGGCATCTTCCACAATAAATCGTCATCTTAATTACGTCCCAGATGGGTTTTTTTCTTTAAATCCACATTTTTTTAAAGAGTAAAAGTGTTTTTTTAAACCCCATTTTTCAAAGTCCTGGCTTATAGCCTGTTCAGCAGAGTGAGCAGACCTATTTAGCAGGTACAGTTAACAACAAAATTATTCATACCCCTTGGAAAATACTAGTTTTTGGCATTTTTCCTAAAAATGAGTGGTTAAATGAAGTTACTTGCACATCACTTGAATACATTTTAGTTATCATCATCTGCAAATGAATGCCGTTTCCGGTTTCACCTCATTTGCATAACAATAGAAAAGGTGAGTTATTCAAACTGGGCGATGTTCAAAATTATTCATACCCTTGGTGATTTATTGACTTTGTCAATCAGTATGAATCTGATCCTTGTTATTAATGCTTGTAATTCACTTTATTTTAATACACCGTCACAAGGCTTCCGGAGGGGTCTCTGCTGGGATATCAGGCCAGTACCTGTTCTCCAATGGCTCAATCTCCTTGAGGATGTGTCCACACATGCCTTCACCTGACCTTCAGGGAGTTCATTAGATTTCGTGTCCTACAGGTGATGCAGTTATCGACTTCATGATGACAGGACTATGATATTGAAATTTTCGGTCATTTATTCCATGCATTTTAATGAAAATTCTGTATCTACTTATGAAGCAAAGCACCATTCCTGAAGAGCCCTTCCCTTTTGCACTGCCTGTGGGAGGGTTCACCTTTATTCATTGGCCCCATTCTTAATCAGAGTGCTCAGGAAGGCCATGTTGGTGATATTAAAGTCATTGCATGACTCTAACGTCAGGTCACCATGAATAACAGTATGTAACCTTCGAGTACCATACACATCCCACATTGAGTGTTACTGTATATCAATCTTCATATGGTATATTCTTTGTATCTTTGGTATGAAAGCTACAATCCTTGATATCAAAATGAATGTAAACCAAATTTATACCATATGCCCTCCATGTGACCAGCTGCAGTGCACAAAATGCTACCACTTTGACAGTGCACTGGAACATAAAGATCAGTACGTTAAGCTTCACTAGAGTACCCACTTGCAGGTGTCCATATAAAAAATGTGTCAATCAGTGTAACTGAATAAACTGATAAAATTGGCACCATCCAACCTTTAGACAACTACCATGGCCTCCCTAAACATTCTTAATAATAATGGAACAAAAGTATCAGGAAATACCTTCCCTTGACAGTGCAACAGTGAATGCCTCTAGGGAAGTCTCTCCAGGAAGAGTGCTAAATGTTTCAACTTAGATACAGAATTGTCATTAAAATGTAAGGAATATTAACGAAAATATCAATATCATAGTCCTATCCTCATGACGTCTAAAACTACACCACCTGCAAACACAAAATCTGCTTTAAATCCATCGAATCCCTTGAAGACCAGGTGATGGCATGTGTGGACAACATCCTCAAGGAGAATGGGCCATTGGAGACCAGGTATTGGCCTGATATCTCAGTAGAGACCTCCAGAAGCATTGTGACAGTGTGAAGAAAGTGTTACGAGCATTAATCACAAGGACTGGATTCATACTGCTTGACAAAGTCAATAGATCACCAAGGGTATGAATAATTTTGAACATCACCCAGTTTGGATAATTCACCTTTTCTATTGTTATGCAAATGAGGTGAAACCAGAAACAGCATTCATTTGCAGATGATAACTAAATGTATTCAAGTGATGTGCAAATTAAATTCAGTTAACCATTCATTTTTAGGAAAAATGCAAAAAACTAGAATTTTCCAAGGGGTATGAATAATTTTGTTAACTGTATGTCTCATATCATTTTATCAGACCTACACTGTAGCTATGGCAAAATATACATGCACATTTCAAATGAGATTCCTTAGCATCTTTGGTACATGGTTCTCTTTTTTTTCACAAGAATACATTAGTATATCCCACTTTGTGTGCAGGAAGTCCTGCCAATTGTGATACAATGTTTTTCTATAGCAGCCTTAACCAGAATTGATATCCTGTAGATATGTGACGGTGGTTTATTTGCTTCCTACGAGCATACTCAGTGGCTTATGGAATTACGAGAATCACATAGGAAATATTTGTTCACCTGTAAATTTTGTCGCCTTCCTGTAAAAACATACCGTTTTCCCTCAAACAGGAAGTGGACTAATAAGTATATCCCATATCATCAAAGCTCTCAGGGCTCAAATCTGAACAACACTTGGAGGGGGGGGGGAGGACTTTAAAATGCATGTTAGTCACAGTTGCCTTTACAGGTCTTGGTTTAGCAACATTTATTTTTAGACCATAAGGTCAGCAAAAATTGCACAACTATGATACATTAAGGGTTAGTAACTGCTGTACATTTGGAAATATCTCAGACTCTGTTGGATTGGGTAGATGTGAATACATGTAGCAATCATATTATCAAGATGTTACATGTATATCGTACCCTGGATTTTAATCAGTTGACTTCTGAATCCCCTAGGCCTTATACTGTATGAGAACCGGGTCATTGTTTCATGGAAATGTCTGAAGTAGGCATCCCATTGAAGTGTGTGTGTGTGTGTGTGTGTGTGTATTACAATTGACGTGCATTTCAATGGGATGGCGGCAAAGTAAACTTAAACTTGTGAAGGTTTTGTGGAGCCATGCCCAGCTTTTTTCCTTATGCAATGGGTCAACTACTACAGTGAAATCTGTCTATAAAGACCACTCAAGGGAGACAAGAAAAGCGGTCTTTATGAGCAGGTGGTCTTTAAGGATAGGTTCATTTAATACACATTTCAATGAGAAACGTTGTTCAAGGGAAACAAAAATTGTGGTCTTTATAGACAGGTGTCTTTCTATACAGGTGGTCGCTAAAGCAGGTTTGACTGTACTTGAGAACTATGGGTAATTTTTATCCTGATGATAGTAATATGTCATACAATGTTAGGCAGCATTGCACTTTTTATGGATTTGGCTAAGGTATCGGGTTTGCTCTATCGAATATAAATGAAGATATTTGTATCATTTTCCTTTTTAGTGTACAAGCCTGCCCAGATGTGAAGTACGGCAAGCGCATCCATGTTCTACCTATCGACGACACAATTGAAGGCATCTCTGGGTAAGTTACAAAAAGTTTAAATCTAGAGGTTTCGTAGGTTCACCCTTATGATATAGTAGTATTGAATGCTTTTCAATAGGGTCATTAATTCATAAACAGTGATGACTTAGGCCTGTATTCTCAAAGTCACCTAGCTTTAAGCCAAGCTTTATCCCTGCGTAAGTGCATAGATTTAGTCCACTTGATTATGGAGTGCCAAATGTCATCCTCTTTTTGATCCTACTAGTACCTTGGTTGTGGAACTAAATGCGAATACAAAACCGTGTTATGATAGAGTTGATTTCTGGTGCTATTTCATGCCCAAAATGATTTTGTTACAGAATTTAAACTGGACTTAGAGGTTGACAAACGGATATAAATTAAGCCGCTTTCGAGAATATGGGCCTTAGGTATTCGTATGCAGCATTATAAATGCGCCATCATCCTGGTTTTTGTTATTGATGTACATGGCTAAGCATACAGTGTAGCATTTTGTGTTCAAATGGGCTCCTTATAACTCCATCATATTTGGTGTACATTTTCCTCTTTTCCGACATAGACTAATTGTTGTAGCCTTTGATTACCACTGGCATGGGATATTTCATTCCCATGTTTCAGTAAAATGCAAAGGCAGAGCAATTCTTTTTCATTCTTACCCCAGTAGCATCTGATTGTTGTGATGCTATTGTTTTAAAAATGAAATACATTGTTTTTCTTAACTTCGAATGTCACTCATACCCCCTCCCTCCCCCTCCATTTAGCCGTTTATCTGTCATTCTCCCACCTACCTTTCTTTTCTTTGCCATTTTTCTCTCTTCCTTTGTTTCTCCCTCTCTCTTTTTTTACTCCTTCTCTCCCTCTTTTTCTCTCTCTCCGTCTTTCTTTTTCCCTTTCTCTCTCCCCCTCTCTTATCCTTTCTTCCTCTCCCTCTCTCCCTGTCTTCCTTTTTATCTCTTTCTCCTCTCTGCCCCCTCCCTTCTCTCTCCCTCTCCTCTCTTTTTAGCTCACCTGAGCCAAAGGCTCGAGTGAGCTATTGCGATGGAAATTTGTCCGTCGTCCGTCGTCCGTCGTCTGTTAACTTTTTACATTTTCATCTTCTTCTCCAAAACCCATGATCGGAATTCAACCAAACTTGGTAGGAATCATCCTTAGGGGTAGGGGACCCAAAGTTGCTAAAATGGTACATGTGGCCCCCAGGGGGGCCCAGGGGGAGGGCCCCCCTGAAAGCTATGTAAATTTCGAACATCTTCTTCTCCAGAACCAGGTATAGCTCAGACTTGGTATTGTGTATGGAGATACCTCTATAGATGAAGAATGAATGTTGTTCATGAAATTTCTCTGAGTGGCCCTATAGGGGCCCTGTGGGGGTAACATACTGGAGGGGGGGGGGGGGCGCTGCCAGGCAAAATGTACATTCTGATCTTCTCCAAAACACATGATCGGAATTCAACCAAACTTGGTAGGAATCATCCTTAGGGTTAGGGGATCCAAAGTTGCTAAAATGGTACATGTGGCCCCCAATTGTAAAAGCTATGTAAATTTCAAACATCTTCTTCTCCAGAACCAGGAATAGCTCAAACTTGGTATTGTGTATGGAGATACCTCTATAGACGAAAAATGAAAGTTCATGAATTTTTTCTGGGTGGCCCTATAGGGGGTCTGTGGGGGTAACATACTTGAGGGGGGGGGGGGGTGGGGCAAGTTGTCCGCCATCCATAAACTTTTTACATTTTCAGCTTCTTCTCCAAAACACATGATTGGAATTTAACCGAACTTGGTAGGAAGCTCAGACTTGGTATTGTGTATACATAGAGATACCTCTTTAGATGAAGAATGAAAGTTGTTCATGAAATTTTTCTGGGTGGCCTTATAGGGGCCCCTGCACCAGATGTGAATTGATCCACCTCAGGTGAGCGTCGTGCCCCCTGGGGCTCTTGTTTTTTTTCTCAGTCTGTTTGTCTGCTTATCTGTTTTATTATATATTTTTTCTCTCTCTCTCTCTGCACCTCTCTCCCTTTTGAGCCCTTTTCTTCAATGACTGTTATTGTTTGTGTTGGGAGTGAGCTACAGCAACACATTATTAATTAGGTTATCAATATAGTTGGAAGTTTATTTTTTCATTTATTTTTTTCATTTTTATCTATCAATCAATCAGAAACCTCTTTGATGTATACCTGAGGCCATATTTCCAGGAGGCCTACCGCCCAGTAAGGAAGGGCGACATCTTCCTCGTCCGAGGAGGAATGAGGGCGGTAGAGTTCAAAGTGGTGGAGACGGATCCTGGACCATACTGCATCGTCTCACCAGATACAGTAATACACTTTGAAGGAGATGCAATCAAGCGAGAGGTATGTGCATCTCAACTGCTTGCAAACGAGATTTAACCCTCTCGTTACCACAAGACTAAAATACTATTCACTTTGTACATAGTGTTGTTGACTTTGGTCCTGACAGGGTTAAACAGAAATAAACTGCTGAGTCTATTTACTAATGAACGTAGGGTATGCTGTATGGTTTCGATAAATAAGTAGTACAGTAGAACCAGATTTAGCGACCATCTGTATGAAAAGACCGTCTATAAAGACCACATGTTTTTAATTTCCCTCAAGCAGTATTTTATATTATATGTATAAAAGAAACCATTACAATGTACTTTGATACAGACATCTCGTTGAAGCAACACCATGTCAGACAAGATTAAAATGGGAATTTCCATTAAAAAATAATTACCAGTTATGTTGTAAAAATGCAATTTACATCGAGCCACTGATGATTCCTTTTTTAAACTGATTTTATATATTTTGTCATATGATGAGTGCATTTGGTGATTTATCTTTGGATTTACCGTAGGACGAGGAGGAAAACCTGAATGAGATTGGTTATGATGACATCGGAGGCTGCCGCAAACAGTTAGCCTCAATCAAAGAGATGGTTGAATTGCCCCTTCGTCACCCTGCTCTCTTCAGAGCCATCGGAGTCAAGGTAAGTTAAGACTAAAAATTTGAAGCACATTAACATTTTTCTTCTCATTCCAGTAATATTCAAAGCTGAACCTAATATAAATCATTTTCACCCTTTATCAATTCAGTCCCAAAGATTATACTGTTTTTGAAGTAGAAGATATCATATCTTGGTCATAGTGAAAAACAGTTCGTGTGAAAAAGAAAAAAGTATTTTGTTATGAAGGTTAATTTTCTGTGATTTTGTTTGCCAATTGATACAGTCTGGTTGCCCCAGTGAGCTGATAAACTCTGACATGTATGATTTCTGACGTAGATAAAAAGGAAAATTAAATAAATTGCGAAAGTATGATTCCTGAGTGTGATCTCAATTAACCCTAAAAGGCCGGGGGGGGGGGGGGGGGTTAGAATCCACCCCCCTGACGTTTGCTGCGATATAGGATAAATTCTTTTGCGCCGCAAACTTTCATGACCTTTTTCTTTTGAATCTCATGCATCTTTTGAGACCAAATTCTGATTACACACATATATTAGCATAATTAATTACAATTAATTGTGGACGACGTGCGTGTCGATTTTCGGCACAGTCAAGATCTCGACTGTGGCATAGCCAAAATCTCGGCTGTGGCATAGCCAAAATATTCTGGCCTGATTAGGGTTAAACCGGAGTCCTTTTACTTAGCCAAATTAAATACTAATACTGTCCCTTGTCTCAGTTACTTATTGTTTACTGTATTCCAATCTTGTTGACAGCCTCCTCGTGGTATCCTCCTGTACGGACCCCCTGGTGTTGGTAAGACACTGATTGCTAGAGCTGTAGCCAATGAGACGGGTGCTTTCTTCTTCCTTATAAACGGTGAGTAGAAAGATCAGTGAGGATGTGAACAAAAGCTTTGAAAACATGCAGAATAAAGAAAACAACTGCTGCATTTGAATATATTTGAAGGTTGTTAAAGTAGAAATTCATACAATTTCTACCATGAAAATGTTACCAACCTGCTACTGTAATAGGCAAACTTGGTACAACAGGTACACCTTGTGCAACATCGCTGCATTGCAATCAAAACGCATCACAAAACTTAAAATTTAGATAATTACGCGGGATAAAGGAGAAAAGAAACCCAGAAACCCGTCGTTCGGGCTATATTGTATGCAAGCTAAATTGCAGAAGTGGAGAAGTTTTCTGATGATATATAAATGTAAATTATGAAGAAAATGTGTGAATTTCTACTTAAATGAAAGTCGCTCTCTCCTTTGATCAGAGTCATATTTATCATTTCATGAGCATTACATGAATGAACAAAAACTTATTTGGGTAAGATAGATTTCAGTGCATGATATTGAGATCTATCATGGTCTTACGGGTATTAATCCCCAGACATTCTAGTGCAGGATGTCTTTATGCTATCATTTTATTCATTGATATTTTATTCCTTGTTTGTTAATATTAGTTATTACACTGTGTGAGAGGAAACTAAGCTGTTACTCCACTGATGGCTTGGCTAAGAACAGACATTTTGCTTTCAATGAATCCAGGGCCCCATCCTATAAACAGTCGCGATTGATTGGAGGACTTGCGATCGATCCGGATCCATTTCAATTCTTTATAAGACAGGGCCCGGATAAAATGAAAATTTGTCAAACAACTGTTCTTTGAAATTTGTTATAACTCATTTCAATCTGTTCGCTCATGTGTTTTTGTTTATGTATTTTAATTTGGGCCACAGGGCCAGAGATCATGAGTAAGTTGGCTGGAGACTCAGAGTCCAACCTACGCAAAGCCTTTGAGGAAGCAGAGAAGAATGCTCCTGCAATTATCTTCATTGATGAGCTCGACTCCATCGCACCCAAGAGAGAAAAGGTAAGGTAAAAATGATACATGGTACAAATGAAACATTTTAGGTTTAATCGTAAAGGGAGGGGGGGGACCCTTCATTGGCTGTGAAAATTTAAAAAAAAAATGGCCTTTTCAATGCGAAAAGAAGCAGGAATTATTTCATCTGAAATATATGTTTTATCTTGACAAATATTGAAGGAATGACCATATTCATAATACTTGAGATAACCAGCTGCGTTTGGTATAAATTTCATTAGTGAAGGGGGGCCGGAATTGAGGCAATATTGATACTTATATAATTGAGAAAGCATGATGGCTCAGTGGTATAGCAGTGATCTCGTAACTGGGATGCCTTGGGCTCGAAAACCAAGTGAATGCGCAAGTGCACTTTTGTAAGGCAGTAAATCCTCATTACCAAGTCCCTCGGAGAGGACTTAAGCCGTCCGTCCCCTGGTTGCTTACTTTAATACAAGCATACACATGCTTTCTTATCAGGTAAAACAAACCATTAACCTTCCAACTTTTCCATGTATATTTCGTTTTCACTCTATAGGCAGTCAGGTAATTGAGTCAAATTTTTACTGTATGTACATTTCAATGTATTGAAAGTGAATAGTTTTTCTCCTCCTCCAACTTACCCCAGTGTAGGAAATTCCCTTTCTTCTACTGGCATATTCGTGGAGGTAGAATAAACACCAATCTCTTCATTAGACTGAATAGGGCTATTCCCTTGCTCTATTCAGGTCGAAAGCTAGATACATTCGATGCTTCTTATGTTGTTCTTTTAAAGAACTCATAGCTGTCATGCAGGACTCCGACATCAAGTTCTACCTATCATGTAGAGTGTATGTGGCAGTTTTATGTTAGCGCCTTGCCCACTGAAACCAGATGGTTTCTGTTGGAATGAGAGAATTCAGCAGTCAGAGAGTTAAAAAGAATACAAGGGGATATTCGTTCAACCCGTCTCCCTAAATCCACACCGACTGTTGTTATTGCAAGTATCTTGATAATAGATAAATAGTTTGGATATCGGTAATCATTACTGTTGAAAAAAACTTCATAGCAAATTGAATGAATGGTCCAGAGTCACAAAAGTTGCATTTCGCGGAATAAGTAATAAAAGCCGTGAGCTTTTCCAATTGTGAGAGTCATTTGCCATGAAAAAGTCTTTCGTCATAGGTAGCAAATCTTCCTGTTTTTTTTTGTTGTTTTCTTTCTTTTCAATATGATGTATTCTAGCTTGTTTCATCAATGAGTTAAATTTTAATTTAAAGTTATTGTCAGTGATTTCTATACATATTTTGGAAAGTTAAGAATGGCATGTTTAGAATGGCTTTCATGGAGTGATTAATCCTGATGATAAACATGCCTATCAAAGTAATCAAATTGTAAATGTCATTCATTCCATTCCAACTAGACCCATGGAGAAGTTGAACGAAGAATCGTGTCACAGCTCTTGACCCTCATGGACGGTTTGAAGAAGAGGTCACATGTCGTTGTCATGGCAGCCACAAACAGGCCCAACAGCATCGACACAGCTCTCCGTAGATTTGGTAAGTTTCATTAATCAGACAGAAGAGCTTCACATTTGTTTGTGTTGTTCACGCTGAAAGGAATATATGAGCTCTCACCGGGAAACGGGGACACAAGATGGGCTCTTTTACTGATACACATTGTATTGGGCTTTTCTCCCAGCTGAAAGTATGAAGATATTGGATGCCACAAGGTCAAGGTCAAGGCCATTATTTTTGTAGATTTTTAAATATCCCATGTTCCTAAATGTTAGATGTATTTGTATGAATTTACAGTGCACTGCACAAACATTTTAGTGATGAAACTCGGGTTCAAATTGGTAATGCAAGATGACTGAACTGCCTTCACTCTTCCTCGTGAATAGACAAGTATGAAATAATGTGTTAAATTGCTTTCCTTGTCCTTGATTAGGCTACTATATACACATGTGTGATGGTACGAACATGGTAAAAATTTCCAAGTGTATTTGCCTTCTCTCATCAAAAAGTGTGTGAAGGCTTACTTTTTTATCACTTTAATTTTGGGCTTTGTAAAGTACAGTGGGACTTCGTAATAACAAACTCTTTGGGACCAGTGAAATTACCTCTTTATATCGCATCCTTGGTATATCAGGTCTAGAAAACAATAGAATACAAAGAAGTGGGACCCACAAAAGTACCTTATAATAATGAGAGTTTGTTCTTTATAACGAGGTTCCACTGTATATTCCAACTTTGTCTGTTCCTCTCATTTGTTTATGAAGCAACCCAACACCTTCATCAGTGATTTACTTCTAAATTACTTTCCTACGACAGGTCGATTTGATCGTGAGATAGACATTGGCATTCCTGACTCAACCGGCCGTCTGGAGATCCTTCGCATTCACACCAAGAACATGAAACTCGCTGAAGATGTAGACCTTGAACAGGTACGTACTTAACCCTTTCAATACTGTCATAATGTAGCAGACATCTAGAAGAAAAAGACCTATAAGAACAGATTTGTAAGAAATTTTTTTTAATTGAATGGGTTAACTTGGGTTTTTTCTTCACATTTCTTTTTCTTTAAGATGACAGCCAGGCAACGTAGATGAATGCTTAGCTTGCCAAAGTTTACTTTTGGTGGTCCTTTAACAGTTAACTGTACAAATTCACATGAAGAAGTGATTAGATTGTTGTTTCATTTTAGTTGCTACCCAGGCAACAAAGGCAGAACTTTTAGGTTGCCCAATAGGACTTTAAGCGATCAGTGGCATTTGGGCAATTGCTGATTTTGAGCCCTGGTTAAGAATATGAATCAGGAGCTGCTCTTAACAAAGCTTGGCATCTCCAAGTTACAAAAATATTCAGAGGTCATATCCTGGTGACTCATTTGGCGGTGTTGAGCCGATTGGTCATATATTGCTTCAGCAACATCATCTTCATCCTTCTATCGTCCATTACAGATTGCTAATGAGACCCATGGTCATGTGGGCTCTGACTTGGCAGCCCTGTGCTCAGAGTCTGCCCTGCAGCAGATCCGTAAGAAGATGGACCTCATCGACTTGGAAGAAGACAGCATTGATGCAGAGGTTATGGATTCCCTTGCCGTCACCATGGATGACTTCAGGGTAAGAAATGACTGATGATTCAATTTTACACACTGTATATTAGTACATATTATGAACTTCATTTCACAATTCTAGCCCTCTCATTGGTCAAAACTGTGGGGCACAAACTTCACTGTTGACTGTTAGGCAGTGTATCGAAGAAATATTGTCCTTTCAAAAGTTTTATTTGTGAATACAATACAAGGACACATTGAAAGAAAAAGAAGTTAACACTGGATATGCACAGTAAGACCCGGACTACTGAAACTGTCGATTGTAAAAATTTCCTATAAATAAATACATTTCGACCAGCATCTTTTTATGAAAATACTCTTTAGGAGAATCCACATGTGGGATGGGGGTATATGAAACAAATATTGACTGCTTGTTTTTCTTCAGGTCATGGATAAAACTATAGCTCCTTTTGATCTCAAGCTGCCCTTCGAATTTGTCTTGGGCCACAGTGCACTGAGTACAGTTTCCAGATCACCTTCGGCAATTGTTAAAAAATTGCATCTCAAGGCAGTCAATATTTATGTATTAAGATTCCTATAGCCCTCCAACTTACCCCAGTGAAGAAATTCCTTCTACTGGCATATTCATGGAGGTAAATTAAACATGAATCTCTTCATTAGACTGAATAGGGCTATTCCCTGCTCTATTCAGGTCGAAGGCTAGATACAGTTTTTATCCTAAAATTATTTTCATGACAATTATGTGTTATATTTGCTATCTTTCAGCATTATATGTGTTTGTTTATCTTAACAGTATGCACTAAGCAAGAGCAGCCCCAGTGCTCTGCGTGAGACGGTGGTGGAGGTACCCACAGTGACATGGGAAGACATCGGAGGTCTGGAGAGTGTCAAGAGGGAGCTCCAGGAGTTGGTCCAGTACCCTGTGGAGCATCCCGACAAGTTCCTCAAGTTCGGTATGACCCCGAGCCGCGGCGTGCTCTTCTACGGTCCCCCGGGATGCGGTAAGACACTGCTCGCCAAGGCCATCGCCAACGAGTGCCAGGCCAACTTCATCTCCATCAAGGGACCTGAGCTGCTCACCATGTGGTTTGGAGAGTCGGAAGCCAACGTCAGGGATGTCTTTGACAAGGTCAGTCACAATGATATCCTAGGTCACCTCAATGACAAGTAAATGTCGCATGAATGACTGTATTAAAGTCATTTTCACATTCTACGTGTCAAAGGTGTCTCCAAAACTGAATCAAGACAAGTTGCTACAAACCCACTAGCCCACATGCTAAAATGTTCTAATACTCCAAATTATCTAAATTTAAATAGTGTTTGCCCAAATGGTAAATAATAATTCATGAATTGTGAGTTTAGACATTTTCATAAAGTAATGGGTTCTCAAATCTTTTTCGTGGGAAGAAGCTTTTAAGAATCATTGAAATTCAGTGAGCTTATTCAATTATTTTTGGTCTCCTTGATTGGTTGATTGACACCAGATGTAAAATGATGAAATGGCATCAAACCAAACCATCTTTCGGGGCTGAGAAATGTCCTGCTGAGAAAAATGCTTTCTAATAACATCTGTGTTATTTGATTTGAATCTGTCTGGCATCAAGTTATCTCATAAAAAAATTCTAATAATGAAAGGTAAGCAGATGAGTGAAAGATTGCCATAAATTACATAAAAGATAAGAAAATTATGAATTTTCAGAAATTGTAATTGCTCAAATACAAATTCAGTGAGCTTATTCAATTGCTAATCTAGAACACTCATGAAATTTGCCAAGATTTTGTGCTTGTTAAAGTTTCTGCTTATATGGTAGAGAGTATGTGTAATTCTTTTTTTTTTCAATGATAGGACTGGTACTGAATGCTGTATTAACTAATACAAGAGTTAAATGACTTAATTGTAGCATAGCTAAATAGGAATTTGTGTCTGATTGATAAACTTTATATTTTTCCATACCCTCTAGGCCAGGCAAGCTGCCCCATGCGTGCTCTTCTTCGACGAGTTAGATTCCATCGCCAAGTCTCGAGGCGGCAACGTCGGTGATGCCGGTGGTGCCTCAGACCGTGTAATCAACCAGGTTCTGACTGAGATGGACGGTATGGGCTCCAAGAAGAACGTCTTCATCATCGGTGCGACCAACAGGTACACTCAACTTTTATTTTCTGAACACCCAGGTTTACATCTACATCCTTTAGTGTTTTGAAGGGGGAAGCTCAGGTCATAGCTGGTTGAGAAAGATAGTTTTGTCTCCCGAAGCTGCTCCTGATTGGTCAATCATTGCATGGAGCTCCAATTGGTACCCTCCAACAGCGATAGTATGCGGGAGGGAACTTTCCGGTTCTTCATGATTTCACCTATGACTGTGCTTGCATATGCATGTACGCACATGTCAGAACTGTCTCTCTCTCAATATGCTACGGCCCGGAAGTAAGTGAATATAACCCTGGTAATAGATGTATCAGTGCATACTTTTAGCCTGGAAACTACTTTGGTCTTCCCATACCTACCACGTGGGATGCTGTTAGACCACATTTCACTCAGTTTGTACCAAGGTAAACAAATGAGAGCCTGATTGAAACGAACTGAGTTTTACAGTATGATAAAGATTGAGATGTAACTTCTGAATTGCCTTCCTCAGAAGCACTTTTACTTTGAAGCATATATTAGATGGCAGATGTGAAATGATGAAATGGCATCAAACCAAACCATCTTTCGGGGCTGAGCAAGTCCTGCTGAGAAGAATGCTTTCTGATTGCAGCTGCCTCCATTGATATATTGAACTGAGAATCAATAAAGAGTATGAGAACCATCGTCCAATTCTTTTTGTCTTTATAAGTCTCTTGACAAACATGTCCTCATTAGTACCTTTTTATATTTTCATTAACTTTACTCTTTCCATCTCTCTACTTCTCTAAATCTCATACTCTATTCACATTTTTTATGATGGGGCCCCACAGCAAAACTCTTCACCAGATAACGATAGCAACAAATTATCAATATAAATACTTATAAAGTGTAATTTTCCAATCCTATAAATGGAGTTACAGTTGATAGTTTACATTTCAATTTTATTATCAAAGGACCCATTTCATTTCAACTAAGAATCAATCCTCAACCATTCAGTACTATTGTACATGTTGATGTTTTCATCTTACAGGCCGGACATCGTCGACCCTGCTATCCTGCGTCCAGGACGTCTCGATCAGCTCATCTACATCCCCCTTCCTGACGAGCTCTCCAGGATCTCGATCCTCAAGGCAAACCTGAGAAAATCCCCTGTGGATAAGGTAAGATCATGTGGCAGATAGCCTTGTGCTAAACAAGTCATCCAATACCAGTATATATACAGTGAAACCTGTCTATAAAGACCGCTCAAGGGAGACAAGAAAAGCGGTCTTTATGAGCAGGTGGTCTTTATGTACAGGTTCCTTTAATACACGTTTCAATGAGAAACACTTTTCAAGGGAAACGAAAATTGTGGTCTTTATAGACAGGTGGTCTTTCTATACAGGGGGTCGCTATTAAAAGCAGGTTTGACTAATAAGTAAATGGCTAGAATCTGAGTGGAGTAAAATGCAAAAAAGCGCTGAAAAATAGAATGAAAATATAATATGATATCTCCATGTATGTCTATCTCCTTTTCTCATTACACTTTCGAACTCTCTTATGTCATTGAAGACAGATGTGAAATGATGAAATGGCATTAAACCAAACCATCTTTCGGGGCTGAGCAAATCCTGCTGAGAAAAATGCTTTCTGATAACATCTGTTTTGAGTGATTATGATATGCATTATAAACTACAAATGAATAGTAAATATTTATTATTAAGATAAAGTTTACTCTTGTTTTGCTTAACCTAAGATGTAAATAATTTTGCTTGTAGGAGATGCCTCTTCAAAACAAGCAGCAGAATCATTGTATGATGGCAACAGAGACAGTCATATGGGGTGTTGCAAGAAAGTTGCGATTGATTGCAAGTTGCAACTGATCGGTACTGACCAATCAAAATCATTGTTGCAAGCGCATCTTCTTGAATGGGCAGACCCTGAACCATTCAGAATGGTTGTCCTAATTTGCTTTACAATTTGCAATTGATTGCAACTTTCTTGCAACACCCCATTAGTTCATTTGGAATACACCAATTCATAATTAGCGCATGGTACAGATCACCTCAAATATCCACAGATCTTTTAAACATGGAGAGGTTCAGTTTGGGGAATTTTAGATGAATTACTCCCACAGTGATGGAGGTGATCCATGAATAACTTATGTTTTCCATTTTCAAAAGAATACCCCAACCTGTGTATCGTGGAATGAAGGACTGCACGAATGACTGTGCACAGAAATTTCGCAAGTGGGTCGAGCTTCACAAAAGTTTAATGCTGCGAAATAGAAATATTAGATCGAAACACAACAAATATTAGCATTTCTTAAAAGAGTTGTTAACAATTCACAGAATGTTTCATGTTGCCAAATTTTCTCATTTTAAAGTCTGCATGTTTCCTTGATTTCTTGTCCAAACAGGGAGTTGACCTGGAACACTTGGCCAAGGTCACCAAGGGATTCAGTGGTGCCGATCTGACCGAGATCTGCCAGCGTGCCTGCAAGCTAGCCATCCGCCAGAGTATCGAGGTGGAGATTAGGAAACAGAGAGAACGTGTGGCCAACCCTGACCTGGACATGGTAAGCTAGTCCGATGATGAAGATTGTACGACTCGTGCTCCAGCACCAATTGCTCCACTGTCATTTTCTAACACTAATAACCAATTTCCAAACTTCAGCCTTTGACCCAACACTATACCTAACCCCAAACCCAGATGTGACCCCAAATTTAAATGAAATAATGCCCAAACGAATGTCATTGGAGTATATGTTGGATCACCATTTGAAGGCATAAAACTTTTTCGGTCAGTCAGGGCAGGTTGCTTTAATAGCGAATGAGAAGAATGTGACTCACAGAGAAATCTTCTAGAAAATAAGACACTTTGTTGTTCAATGCTAAAGGTAATGATATGCAACAAAAAGTGTTCATAGAAAATGTAATTATAACTGATTAATGAGCAGAGAAAAAAGGAAGTCAAGCTGTAGTCCTGAACAATAGAACTCATAGTCCCATATGTGTATTTTTGTGTTGTGCTCTTCAGTATATTATATATATACAGTGAAAACTGCTTTAGCGACCACCTGTCTATAAAGACCATAATTTTTGTTTCCCTTGAAAAGTGTTTCTCATTGAAACGTGTATTAAAGGAACCTATACATAAAGACCACCTGCTCGTAAGGACCGCTTTTCTTTTCTCCCTTGAGTGGTCTTTATAGACAGGTTTCACTGTATCATATTTCAACAAGTTTTGTAAATCGCAGAATTTTGCTGGTGCAAACAACACATTTACTACTTTAAAAAAAAAAAAAAAAATCTGAATAACTTTCAGCCAGCTATTCCATTGCAAGAACCTGAAATTATTGTCAATATTCAAATCTATTCATATATCTATATTCATTAATAATTACTATTTGTAACCTTAGTGGGCTGGTATCTAACATTTCCAATATCATTTGTTTTATTCTTTTCTTTACAGGAGACAGACGAAGATGACCCAGTCCCTGAGATCACCAAGGAACACTTTGTGGAAGCCATGAACTTTGCCCGTCGGTCGGTCAGTGACAATGACATCCGCAAGTACGAGATGTTCTCACAGACACTGCAGCAGAGCAGGGGATTTGGTGGCAATTTCAGGTCAGTGGGGCTCTTTGAAGAGGGCGATAGACTCATATTTTTTGCACTT
This sequence comes from Heliocidaris erythrogramma, assembly GCA_025617745.1. NCBI lineage: Eukaryota > Metazoa > Echinodermata > Echinoidea > Camarodonta > Echinometridae > Heliocidaris > Heliocidaris erythrogramma. The sequence continues at coordinate 39,895,261 of CM046859.1, read as the reverse complement.
GTTCGATTAGGCAAGTCCTGTCATGTTTCACACCTGCTTGATTAGGCAAGTGAGTTGACGTAACAGACTTTAGAATGGAGGGGGGGGGGGAGAAAAGCCAAAGACCAGCCCCTTTTATCCACTTGGACACTCCCACTTTTAGCAGGTTTTTTATATCATACATGTACATATATATGACCTTGTGACTGGCATCATAATTGCTCCTCCTCTCTTTCCTGAAGGTTTTCCCCTAATTGGGTATGGTCTCCTTGATTGGTTGATTGACACCAGATGTGTAAATGATGAAATGGCATCAAACCAAACCATCTTTCGGGGCTGAGAAAAGTCCTGCTGAGAAAAATGCTTTCTGATAACATCTGTGTTATTTGATTTAAATCTGTCTGGCATCAAGTTTTCTTATACAAAACGCTAATAATAAGCAGATTAGTGAAAGTTTGCAAAAAAGTACATAAAAGATTAAGAAAATAAATTTTCAGAAATTGTAATTGCTCAAATACAAATTGGCAACTCTGTGACATACTGTTTTTGAGCACCTCCCCAATTAGCTCTGTACAAAAAATTGTTCAGATTTTAATTTGTTCTTAACTTTTTATGCCTCCGCCCACCCGTAGGTGGTGCCGGAGGCATTATGTTTTCGGGTCGTCCGTCCGTCCGTCCGTCCCCCCGTCCGTCCCCCCGTCCGTCCCCTTTTCGTTCTCGCGATAACTTCAAAACCGTTTTTTTTTTTTGATCAGTTTGTAACTTGGCCCATGTATGCATATGGGAGGGACGATCAACTGATTAGATTTTGGGGTCTCAAGGCCAAAGGTCAAAAGTCAGATGTCATTATGTACATAAAATGGTTCGTTCTCGCGATAACTTCAGAACTGTTTGACGGATCAGCTTCTAACTTGGCCCATGTATGCATATGTGAGGGACGATGAACTGATTAGATTTTGGGGTCTCAAGGTCAAAGGTCAAAGGTCAAAGAGGTAATTATGTACATAAAAATGGTTAGTTCTCGTGATAACTGAAGAACTGGTTGACAGATCAGCTTCTATCTAGGCCCATGTATGCATATGTGAGGGACGATGAACGGATTAGATTTTAGGGTCTCAAGGTCAAAGTTCAAAGGTCATAGAGGTCATTATATACATGAAAATGGTTCATGATGTATGGAGTCTAGGCCTACCTATTTTAGAAATTTCAAGGAGACAGTGGTCTATTTGCTATAAAAATATCTATTTCCTTGGTGTATTTGATGATTTTAAGTCATCAATGGTAAGTTTTTTATTTGTACGGGATGGAAATGAAATAAATTTTTTTGTCTACTGTGCTTTTTATGAAAAGTGAAAAGATATGTAATTTTGTTGGACCAATCCTTTTTAGAGTGTACATGTATGCCATACATTTCCAATTTGGTGATGGCGGAGGCATAAATTCCGAAGATTCATCTAGTTGTTTTTAGGGTTATACCTGTGCCCTAGATAAATTATTTAACATATGTTTTTACAACCCCCTTTGAAAAAGATCTATTTCTTCATTAATAACCATGAAAATGGGGTAATAATAGGGAAAAAAATTAAAATAGAAATTCTTGTGAGATGGTCAAAATCAACATGCGACCCCCATGACATTGTAAGTTATGATTGAAAGAGGTATTGTACTTTTATGTTGGGGGTTGTGGCTATTTGCATTGGTTGTATTGAACATTTATTTTGACTTTTTAAAAAAATGGTCTATTTTCTTCTTCTTTTTAACCACAGTTTCCCAGAAGGCAGTGGACCTGCAGGTGGGCAAGGAACCCCAGGGTCTGGGGGAGGCAACCCTAACCTCTACCAAGACAATGAGGATGATGATCTCTACAATTAGACCAGTCATTTATTTATCGTCTCACAAAAGATTCCAGTAATGAAAGAGAAGAGTAGATGTAATGAAGAGAGAAGGATTATTCTATCTGGGTGTGACGTCCAGGGAAGGATTGTATATTATTACTTATTGTAACTCTTTTTTTGTTAAACTCGTTTAGGACTAATTATCAATTCATTAGGGGGGAAAGAAAATGAAAGTACCTCTAAGAATTCATCCTGAGTGCTTATGCAAGAATATGTAATCTGTCTTGTATAAAATATGTATGTGATGTAGAATATGCTGGTGCACTCAGATTGGCTTAAATATAGGAACTGAGAGACAGATGCTTCTTCAAATCTCTTTCATTGATGTACAAAGGTGTAAAAATTGAAGAATGGAATATAGTGGTAAAGAAACTATCACATTATAAAACAGATGAAACATTTTTTTCTGTAGAATTCCATATTTCTGCAAGACTTGCAGTATGCAGAAGATCTGTGAAAGGATAATTATAACAAGATATTACATTGCACTGAGGTATAGTCCTAAGGAATTGAATGAAAAAAATGTTAATTCTATGAAATTGAAATGTAAGTTAAGAATTTGAAGCGGTAATTTATGGTAGATAGCAATGGTTGCTCCCGTTTGTGAATCAAGTTGGAAATGTTCACTCAACATACTCAAATGTAACCTGGAAACCTGTTTGTTAGACAATCGTGGAAGCCGTGATTGGCATAACTTTGCTCAAAATATGTTGATATATCTGATGCAAATGAAATGCCTCATAATAAAGAAGGACAAAAATTGAGAGGAATCTTTCTCACAATTTCTTTGCTTATCTGAAGAGATTGATTTGTAACAGGAGCACAGGAATGTTTATACATAATATTTAATATCTTGCGAGAATTGATGTAAGTGAAGAATATACGTGTATCCTGTGCAGTCAGTCATCTGAAAGAATCTTTCCCTATTTCAGAGGATGATATTGACATCTTAACGTGGACCTGAAGTCGAACACATATTTATAAACTTCTTATTTAATCTCTCATTTTCATCTATCCTCATTGTACTTTACTTTTTCTTGTCAAAACAATGCTATTATGATCATTAGATATTTGTTACAGAGTTTGAAGTCTGGAACAAGCAATATTTAATTTTTATATCTTGTTTTTTTTTCTTTTAGACAACTAAATTCTTAAATTGGCAAAAGCACAACTTAGCCAAAAAATGTGTACTTTGTGTTTGTACAGTTTCTAGTATTATAGTATGGAATATATGGCACCCACAATTTCTGTGCGTTTATGATGTTTTTAGGAATGTATTAGAAAGGAATTGAAATCTTTTGTTGAACATCAAATGTTTTCCTTTGTTTGTTTTCAAGTGGAATTTATTATTTCTGTACATCCCAGCACAGTAATTTCCGTTCACATGTAATTGCTACAATCTATAAGAATTCAGAACAGGGAGATGAAGTAAGGGCTAGTTTCTTGATTATCTAAGAACTGCCCTCTAAATTATAATCTGTTCTACTTTGTTTCTTGTGTGACTTGCACAATGAGAATGAAAAATAAAAAGCTGTATGCCATTCCCCATACTAATGTTTTATGTGGATAATATTGTGAGGAAACCTTAACAATTTGAAGCAAAAGGTGGTGCAATTAGGTTTTCTTCAGATTCAGCAATTTATTTAGGGAACCGTTACACCGACAGCAGTTGTAATCGAAAGACACAGTCACAAAACAACTGTTTTCCAGATTATTTCCGTAGTCATGGTGCCACGGGTTTATGTATGTGCAAAATTAGGAAGTCCCAATTTATTCTCAAATGATATACTTATTGTGTAATACCACTTAAACACACATATACACAATACTGCCTTACTGATAATAAAGGAATTGAAAATTGGTTCAGTCATCCATTCATTCATTGATATTTCCTCTGCGAGCAGATTTTATTAGGATACTTTTTTTTTTTTAAAGGGATTTCTCGGGATACCTCTTTTCCTTCCTTCCATGTCAATTGTCAAATAAATGTCTGAACATAGTTAATTTGAAACATGCAAATCATTCACACGATCATCTAAGTCGAGTATGCCTTTGGATTATTAAAATAATTGATATTATGAGTGTTTGTCATTAATTACTTGTCCATGACCAAATTGCAGGATATGTAGAGAGTGATGCTATTTAAAAACAAATTACCAGTAAAGCCACATTTATGAAGTGTAGAAGAATTGACAGTTCAGTATGTGCTTCAGTTTTTCTCTCATTTTTGCAATTTATTGAATGTCTTGTCTTTTCTGCTTTGAAAATGGAGAATAAAATTCATGTTCAATTACTCCAGTGTTTGTTTGCCCTTTATTGAGTTTCAGTAGTACATTTATTTTGCTTCTTAAAGTGTTGTGTCTAGAAAGGGGAGGGGCATTTTAGAAGATTTTAGAATTTTATTGTCAATTGCAGTCTGCGGAACCTCGTTATAACAAAGTAATGGTAATGGTTTATTAAAAAAATCATTTGCAGTCAACTGGCTGAATTTCTGATTTTTGTATAACGTATAAAAGCATTAACAAAACTCCATCAAAAATTACACGACTGTGACTTGGTGAAGAGTTTGATATACTTCTTCATCCAATATGATGGTGACTTGGTGAAGTCTCAATTATTATTGTAATAATCATTTTCATACTTAGTACAATATTTTCCATCGTTATTATAATTATTATTATTACTACTACATGTATTATGATGCTCTCGCAACACCTCTAGCGAAAAGTGAACTAATCACATAACCCTTGGGTATTTTGGGCCATGGTATAACTGCATGACCGTGACTGTTCATAATATCTATGCAGTGAATCTATCGATAATAATGACAATGGTCAATACATGTTTATTTACCATCCAATTATTAAGTGTCGTGCTTTTCCTCCCCACACGGTAGACATTATTTGACCAGTCGTAAAGGCATGTTTCTTAAAGAAAAACAATTTTATTTTTCCTATTTAGGATTAGGGTAAGTAAGTGTCATACCGTTGTATGCAAATAATATGCAAGTTAGCTACCTTAGCTATATTACGTTAGTGGCTATTTTTTAGAAACATGCCTCTAGAATTTCCGTGCTTCATGAAATTTGAATTTTCGACTACTCTTGATATGCTATCACATTATATCTCTCCCTATACCGTATTTTGATCTCCCTTCTTCCTCTCCCCACTCCCCACTCTCCACTCTCCATCATTTTTTAGTCTATTCTCTTCACCCCTTTCCCTGTCTTGTTTCCCCCCCCCCCCCCCCCCCATGACAAAGTATAGAATGAGCTATTTCATTAAAAAAAAGAGAAGTTTTGTCAAACCTTATTTGTAAAATATTGAGTTACTCATGATCCACTCTAATGAATACTTTTGTAAAGTAATTGGGCAATGAGAATACTTCTTCCTTGACCAATTTCTTATCCATGTTTTGTAATATGAATACAGTTGAGATTGCACCTGTCCATACTGGTATATTCAGACGGTATACAACTTTCTGTTTTCTTTCTTTCCTTTCTTTCCTTCTTCCTCATTTTCTGTGGTGTTTCTTTGATTTTTTATTTGTTAACCTTACACGTTCCCTTTTTTTCAAGCAAGAGAAATCTAGATAGCCCGTATACAACTACAATAATTCAGACATCCACATTAGCGGCCCCGATACAATTAAGTAATTTGTCATATTAGTGAAAAATTGCCTGACACTCTAGACTATACTCCACTAGACTCAGTTCAAGACACTCAATTTTACAAAACGCTTATCATTTCCGGATTCTGATGATGTCATCGCTAATCTAAAATCGAATCGGATATATCGGTTATTGACAAAGTCGGATATTGGAAAACTGAGCTGAAAAAGAGAAGAATCTACAGAAATTCGCCGAAGACTGTGTGACGGAATTCTGCCAGATGTACGCTCGTCGCCAGAGACTTCTAGAGTGCAATTAGATTTGTAAGTTTGAAAAACAATATAGTTAGACTTAGAGGATGTGTTGTTTTTTGAATAATTTATGTGGTGCATTTTGATGTTGCAGGGACTTGCAAATGACATCACATTTTGTATGTGGGCGAACAACATCATCATGATCATTCATGGTCCCACTCGTAGAAAACGCCGTTTGGAAATTTGACGTGTCACTGCATTGCAAAAAGTGCCAAAATAAATAATTTTCAACTTCACTCTCCTTGGTTTTGATTTTTGGTAATGCAAAATAGGCTTTATCACTCATAGCTACATTACCATACTTCGTGTGTAGAATCTAGGCGCTCAACTTTTTCAAACAGTTACTAACACCACTCACGGGTACATTTCTGTAAAATATTTGGTATTTTCTGTCGCATGTACTGAAGGTATGGGGGAAAAATAAGATAAATATTTTAAATACCTTGCTTTCAAATTCAGCCCTTAAAAATCTCACTCCTACATCAAATGGCCGTTAGGAAGAACTTTTGATATTTTCAGCAAAATCCAAAGTCAAAATCTTGTCCAAAACCGGAGAAATCCCCGCCGATTTGTTTCGCGATCGCGTATTGTTTACATACTGCCGATGTCCACTCCCGGGTACATTTCTGTAAAATAGTTGGTATTTTCTGTCGCATGTACTAAAGGTATGGGGGGAAAATAAGATAAATATTTTAAATACTTGCTTTCAAATTCAGCCCTTAAAAATCTCACTCCTACCTCAAATGGCCGTTAGGAAGAACTTTTGATATTTACAGCAAAATCCAAAGTCAAAATCTTGTCCAAAACCGGAGAAATCCCCGCCGATTTGTTTCGCGATCGCGTGTTGTTTACAAACTGCCGATGTCTTAGACTAAAATCGGCCAATATAATTTTTGTCCACGAAGAAACTCGGGATCGCAAGGGCACATCGATCTTTACGATCGCGCACACAGAAAATCGGAACTTTTCCGTGTACGCCATAGGGACCGAATTTTTGAGGACAAAACTCTTTTGGGGAGATGTCAGCGCCCGCGGCGACCAGGAAATGTACACAATGACTCCGATAGCTCGTTTCGCGAGAATCAACAGTAAATTGCGGATTTCATTTTTGTAAATATCTTTTCCAACATTGGTGAGTTGAATTTATTGTATTTCTTGGATATTTTGGGGTCGGTTTTTGAAAATTAAATGCCGATTTTGAGTGAATATTGGTGACTTTTGTGCAGTGGTGTTTTAAAAAGATGAGGTGTATGACTGCCTACATTATACACACGAAGTATAGGAATGTACCTATGAGTGATCGAGACCACTCCCGGGTACATTTCTGTAAAATAGTTGGTATTTTCCACTCACGGGTACATTACTGTAAAATAGTTGGTATTTTCTGTCGCATGTACTAAAGGTATGGGGGGAAAATAAGATAAATATTTTAAATACCTTGCTTTCAAATTCAGCCCTTAAAAATCTCACTCCTACCTCAAATGGCCGTTAGGAAGAACTTTTGATATTTTCAGCAAAATCCAAAGTCAAAATCTTGTCCAAAACCGGAGAAATCCCCGCCGATTTGTTTCGCGATCGCGTGTTGTTTACATACTGCCGATGTCTTAGACTAAAATCGGCCAATAAAATTTTTGTCCACGAAGAAACTCGGGATCGCAAGCGCACATCGATCTTTACGATCGCGCACACAGAAAATCGGGACTTTCCGTGTATGCCACATAGGGACCGAATTTGTAAGGACAAAACTCTTTTGGGGAGATGTCAGCGCCCGCGGCGACCAGGAAATGTACACAATGACTCCGATAGCTCGTTTCGCGAGAATCAACAGTAAATTACGGATTTGATTTTTGGAAATATCTTTTCCAACATCGGTGAGTTGAATTTATTGTATTTCTTGGATATTTTGTTGTCGGTTTTTGTAAACTAAATGCCGATTTTGAGTGAATGTTTGTGACTTTTGTGCAGTGGTGTTTTAAAAAGTTGAGGTGTATGACTGCCAAAATTATACACACGAAGTATAGGAATGTAGCTATGAGTGGTATTTTCCACTCATAGCTACATTCCTATACTTCGTGTGTATAAAGTAGGCAGTCATACACCTCAACTTTTTAAAACACCACTGCACAAAAGTCACAAACATTCACTCAAAATCGGCATTTAATTTACAAAAACCGACCACTAAATATCCAAGAAATACAATAAATTCAACTCACCGATGTTGGAAAAGATATTTTCAAAAATCAAATCCGTAATTTACTGTTGATTCTCGCGAAACGAGCTATCGGAGTCATTGTGTACATTTCCTGGTCGCCGCGGGCGCTGACATCTCCCCAAAAGAGTTTTGTCCTTAAAAATTCGGTCCCTATGTGGCATACACGGAAAGTCCCGATTTTCTGCGTGCGCGATCGTAAAGATCGGTGTGCGCTTGCGATCCCGAGTTTCTTCGTGGACAAAAATTATATTGGCCGATTTTAGTCTAAGACATCGGCAGTTTGTAAACAACACGCGATCGCGAAACAAATCGGCGGGGATTTCTCCGGTTTTGGACAAGATTTTGACTTTGGATTTTGCTGAAAATATCAAGAGTTCTTCCTAATTGCCATTTGATGTAGGAGTGAGATTTTTAAGGGCTGAATTTGAAAGCAAGTATTTAAAATATTTATCTTATTTTCCCCCCCATACCTTTAGTACATGCGACAGAAAATACCAACTATTTTACAGTAATGTACCCGTGAGTGCTATCGGAGTCATTGTGTACATTTCCTGGTCGCCGCGGGCGCTGACATCTCCCCAAAAGAGTTTTGTCCTCAAAAATTCGGTCCTTATGGCGTACACGGAAAAGTTCCGATTTTCTGTGTGCGCGATCGTAAAGATCGATGTGCCCTTGCGATCCCGAGTTTCTTCGTGGACAAAAATTATATTGGCCGATTTTAGTCTAAGACATCGGCAGTTTGTAAACAACACGCGATCGCGAAACAAATCGGCGGGGATTTCTCCGGTTTTGGACAAGATTTTGACTTTGGATTTTGCTGTAAATATCAAAAGTTCTTCCTAACGGCCATTTGAGGTAGGAGTGAGACTTTTAAGGGCTGAATTTGAAAGCAAGTATTTAAAATATTTATCTTATTTCCCCCCCCATACCTTTAGTACATGCGACAGAAAATACCAACTATTTTACAGAAATGTACCCGTGAGTGGTATTTTCTGTCGCATGTACTAAAGGTATGGGGGGAAAATAAGATAAATATTTTAAATACCTTGCTTTCAAATTCAGCCCTTAAAAATCTCACTCCTACCTCAAATGGCCGTTAGGAAGAACTTTTGATATTTTCAGCAAAATCCAAAGTCAAACTCTTGTCCAAAACCGGAGAAATCCCCGCCGATTTGTTTCGCGATCGCGTGTTGTTTACATACTGCCGATGTCTTAGACTAAAATCGGCCAATAAAATTTTTGTCCACGAAGAAACTCGGGATCGCAAGCGCACATCGATCTTTACGATCGCGCACACAGAAAATCGGGACTTTCCGTGTATGCCACATAGAGACCGAATTTTTAAGGACAAAACTCTTTTGGGGAGATGTCAGCGCCCGCGGCGACCAGGAAATGTACACAATGACTCCGATAGCTCGTTTCGCGAGAATCAACAGTAAATTACGGATTTCATTTTTGGAAATATCTTTTCCAACATCGGTGAGTTGATTTTATTGTATTTCTTGGATATTTAGTGGTCGGTTTTTGTAAATTAAATGCCGATTTTGAGTGAATGTTGGTGACTTTTGTGCAGTGGTGTTTTAAAAAGTTGAGGTGTATGACTGCCTACATTATACACACGAAGTATAGGAATGTAGCTATGAGTGACAAACACCACTGCACAAACATGACAAACATGACAAAACGTCAAAAGTCACCAACATTCAACAAACTTACTGCGGCAGCCCGAACACGTAGTGTTCTTAGTCTTATGCACTTATCAATTGTAAGACGCACCCCTCGACCCCCGGGAATGGTGCTTCACTTGTCAGATGTGAGTCGGATTTTCCTATACCATGACGCACCTGTGTGTCTCGACTATGACGGACCTTTTCTTACAATGACTGTGCCTGGACGAAAAAATATGACGCACCAGTTCTAGACTTTGACTTACCATTGTGACGCACCCCGTCATGGTAAAGCTCCGCGCGCACGTGGCACGCTATGCATCGGCGCGGCGCTAGTATAGTATTGCATGCATTGTTGATATCGACATGCATGCATGAACGCTAGCTGAAGACACAAACACACGTTATCATCCTGCACGCTATTGAGGCCGAGCTCGAGATAAGATTATCGGCGATGACATATGAAAATGTGCAGAAGTCACACAGTGCAATCGCTGACATTCTTGTGACGTCAACACATGAATATTCATGTCTCAATCCAGCCTAGCACAAATGCTACCGATCGCGATCATCGCGGCAAGAACCGAACCAGCCAACGCAGTGCTGGAACGAACGGGGTAAAAATATTTAACGAAAAATACCTTATTTCTTCCCTTTTTTGAGAACCCAGACAGAAGACAGCATGAGAGAGGATTTGAGATCAATTATTATTATTTGGGGGTTTCCATTTTATTTGATGTCATCAAACTCGATTTTGGGCGCCCGGTGCGAAAGTATAGATTCCATGTCAATATATTTTTTTTTATATTCAAGGAGTTTGCATGTTTAAAAGCCCGGTACGCGGTGAGTATTGCGCGGACAGACCCGTTTGTAAACATAGCGAGGCATTATGACGCACCCATGTAAAATGACCGACTATGACGCACCCCATTCTCCATGCTGTGACTGACCAAATGCTTCCATGACCATACCCTGCGTCATTCATTTGTTGGTAAATTACCCAACCATGACGCACCTTTCCCGGGGGTCGAGGGGTGCGTCTTACAATTGATAGGTGCATTAGTCCTGCCGACTGAACTCATACCCTCTTTGACCTGACCACTTTTACATGTACTCTATCTCACTCATAGCTACATTCCTATACTTCGTGTGTATAATTTAGGCAGTTATACACCTCAACTTTTTAAAACACCACTGCACAAAAGTCACAAACATTCACTCTAAATCGGCATTTAATTTACAAAAACCGACCACTAAATATCCAAGAAATACAATAAATTCAACTCACCGATGTTGGAAAAGATATTTCCAAAAATCAAATCCGTAATTTACTGTTGATTCTCGCGAAACGAGCTATCGGAATCATTGTGTACATTTCCTGGTCGCCGCGGGCGCTGACATCTCCCCAAAAGAGTTTTGTCCTTAAAAATTCGGTCCCTATGTGGCATACGCGGAAAGTCCCGATTTTCTGTGTGCGCGATCGTAAAGATCGATGTGCGCTTGCGATCCCGAGTTTCTTCGTGGACAAAAATTTTATTGGCCGATTTTAGTCTAAGACATCGGCAGTATGTAAACAACACGCGATCGCGAAACAAATCGGCGGGGATTTCTCCGGTTTTGGACAAGATTTTGACTTTGGATTTTGCTGAAAATATCAAAAGTTCTTCCTAACGGCCATTTGAGGTAGGAGTGAGATTTTTAAGGGCGGAATTTGAAAGTAAGGTATTTAAAATATTTATCTTATTTTCCCCCCATACCTTTACTACACGTGACAGAAAATACGAAATATTTTTGCATTTTGTATTCGTAGTGGTCAATATGACCACTATTCGTGGTGTGCTCTATCTGCAGTATCTCTCTGCTGATCTCCGAAGCAAACGGAGGAAGAATAACAAGAAGAAGAAGAAGTTCGGGCTGCGATCAGCAGTCCTTTGATTGCTTGGATGTCTCTTAATTACAAGGTCGTTTGTCAAAATGATAGCCATGAAACATGACATTAGTTGATTTTAGGCTACTTTAGCCTTAGGTACTTACAAAACTTTACGATTGACTGTCGTCTTTCTTTTCAATGAGGATGATACAAAAAAGGCATATTTATCTCCAAGAGCCTGTACTAAAAACTTCCGTAAGTCGGTGTTTTGCTTGCAATGCGCATGCGTCAGCAGCTCCAATAAAATACAGACAAGAAGGGAAGATTATGAATATTCATTAGACGAGTGGGCTCGAGAGATCGCGGATCACGGTGGATATATGAATATTCATTATTCCTGTGACGAAAACTATGGCGTCATTGTAATAAATATTCATAGGCGCATGCGCAACTGCCTATTTTCGTTTCTGCTTCAACTACATGGCGAATGGGACTGATTTCGAAAATTGATAGTAAAAAGTGACATTCATCGATTCTACACATTTTTTAGGAAAATCTGATTTGCGGAAGGTCTGTTTAGGTACATGTAAGTGGCATCGTATATATGATACTTGAATTTAAAAAAATATAATTATATGGCCATATTTTCAATGGTCATTTGAACATTGGTAAATTGTGAGACCCACCGAATCGTACTGGTTTCACTCAGGACGCTGGCACTTCTTGGCAGCGTCCCAGGGCTACCAACAAACATGAACAAAAGTCAAACTCAAAGGCAACATTCACTCAAAATCGGCATTTATATTTTAATTTACAAAAACCGACCCCAATAGCAATATATCCAAGAAGTACAATAAATTCAACTCAGCGATGTTGGAAAAGATAATTCCAAAAATGAAATCCGTAATTTAATGTCGATTCTCGCGAAACAAGCTATCGGAGTCATTGTGTACATTTCGTGGTCGCTGCGGGCGCTGACATCTCCCCAAAAGAATTTTGTCGTTATAAATTCGGTCCCTATCCCGTACACGGAAAAGTCCCGATTTTCTGTGTGCGCGATCGTAGAGAACGATGTGCGCTTGCGATCCCGAGTTTCTTCCATTGGCCGATTTTAGTCTAAGACATCGGCGGTATGTAAACAACACGCGATCGCGAAACAAATCGGCGGGGATTTCTTCGGTTTTGGGCGTGATTTTGACTTTGGATTTTGCTGGAAATATGGAAATTTTTCCTAACGGCCATTTGATGTAGGAGTGAAATTTTTAAGGGCTGAATTTGAAAGCAAGGTATTTAAAATATTTATCTTATTTTTCCCCCATACCTTTAGTAGGCCTACATGCGACAGAAAATACCAACTATTTTATAGTAATGTACCTATGAGTCACACCACGAATAGTGGTCATATTGACCACTACGAATACAAAATGCAAAAATAGTTGGTATTTTCTGTCGCGTGTAGTAAAGGTATGGGGGGAAAATAAGATAAATATTTTAAATACTTGCTTTAAAATTCAGCCCTTAAAAATCTCACTCCTACCTCAAATGGCCGTTAGAAAGAACTTTTGATATTTTCAGCAAAATCCAAAGTCAAAATCTTGTCCAAAACCGGATAAATCCCCGCCGATTTGTTTCGCGATCGCGTGTTGTTTACGTACTGCCGATGTCTTAGACTAAAATCGGCCAATAAAATTTTTGTCCACGAAGAAACTCGGGATCGCAAGCGCACATCGATCTTTACGATCGCGCACACAGAAAATCAGGACTTTCCATGTATGCCACATAGGGACCAAATTTTTAAGGACAAAACTCTTTTGGGGAGATGTCAGCGCCCGCGGCGACCAGGAAATGTACACAATGACTCCGATAGCTCGTTTCGCGAGAATCAACAGTAAATTACGAATTTGATTTTTGGAAATATCTTTTCCAACATCGGTGAGTTGAATTTATTGTATTTCTTGGATATTTAGTGGTCGGTTTTTGTAAATTAAATGCCAATTTTGAGTGAATGTTTGTGACTTTTGTGCAGTGGTGTTTTAAAAAGTTGAGGTGTATGACTGCCTACATTATACACACGAAGTATAGGAATGTAGCTATGGGTGTTATGAGTGGGCTTTATTGGGTTATATTGTGGTTGAGGAAACCACTCGTTCATTATAAGCTCACAAATAAAGTGCAGAGTCTAGACTACATGTAAGTAAGTTAACGTTAGTGTTAGTCACCAACATTCACTCAAATTCAAAATCGGCATTTAATTTACATAATTACAAACACCGACCCCATCATATCCAAGAAATACAATTCAACTCACCAATGTTGGAAAAGATAATTCCAAAAATGAAATCCGTAATATACTGGCGACTCTGGCGAAACGAGCTATCGGAGTCATTGTGTACATTTCCTGGTCGCCGCAAGCGCTGAAATCCCCACAAAAGAATTTTGTAGTTAAAATTCTGTCCCTATTGGGTACACGGAAAAGTCCTGATTTTCTGTGTGCGCGATGGTACAGATCGATGTGACCTTGCGATCCCGATTGGCGGGGATTTCTTCAGTTTTGGACATGATTTTGACTTTGGATTTTGCTGGATATGCGAGATATGCGATAACTCGATTCAGCCGTAGAGGGCTCACTTTCATTAGTGATTGTACAGACAATGAAACGGTTGTCAATAATTGTCTTACATATATTATTGGTAATGAATTTAATTATCATAATTTCAGAATGAAAAGAAATAAAAACTTATCCCATTTGTGATATACCATGTATAATTTCCACTTTTGTTTATTTTCATCTTTTCGATTTATAAGCAATACTGCTTCTTTCCTCTCGCTTGTATACTAGCGGCAAGTATAAGGAGCTGAATACAGAGACTAGCGAAAGCAAGATGTGCATGCGTAATCTGTACATACACAACATTCATACAGCACGCGCTCGCGGGCGCTATCATTCGTTCGCCAGCTGCGATAAGTCTCTTGTGCAAAGATTGCTGAGAGATAATGGATTTCCCAAAGTACAGGTAGTAAGACCATGCAGTTGTGAATGATTAAAAAGGAAGTTTGAGAAGAGGTTTAGGAAGAATTTTGACTAATTTATCTCTTTCAACATTTTTAGGAGTCCCTGGATGGATAAGTTGAGACCTTCAGTGCCCCAGTGACAGCAAGGAAACAAATCTGGAGCCGCAGCGGGGACCCAAAAATTCTTCAGCGAGGGGGACGAAAAGAATGAAAAAACGCAAGGAGTTGGACGCACTCCTCACCATGGCTAACGGAAAGAAGAATGGGAAGAGCAAGCGCTCGAAGGAGGGTCACGAGCTCCTGCGGTTGGATTCAGATTCAAATTCGTCGGACAATGAGGAACTCTTTTTGGCACCAAAGAAAACTGTTGTCAGGAGGTTTGTACATGCACATGCACATGAGTGATTGGATATTACTTGCAGTTATATTTTCTTGTAATAGTGTTCTGAAATGGCACATCAACCACCTTCATGTAGTAAATAAGTGGGAAATTCCTCAAATAATAGCAAATTAGAACAAACATTTACATGTACATAGACTTCAAGTCCAAGTATAAGTTTATATAATATGTTTTAAACATGAAAAACAAAGCAATTTATACCTACATCAACTTAATTCCAGTACTGGTATTTGATACAAATAGTTCCACACAACGTAGAAGATAGAGGGATCAGCAAAGGCAATTGACCTTTCAAAGCTTTGAGTGTCACTGGCTGATGAAACGTATGCAAAACCAAAGTTGCTAAAACCAAGAATATGGTGCCCACACAAGACTTACAGCACAGGATTTCAGGTTGCATAGGTTAACCCATTCCTTTTTGCTAAATCTCCAGGGCCCATATTCATAAAACCTTACTGCTAGTTGCCAACTCATTGCATAGGCTACAGTACATGTAGCTAGTTGCCAACTAGACCTAGTAAGGTTTTATGAATATGGCCCAGATATAATAAATGAGTCTTCAGAAGTCAAATTTATTTGATAAATTGATTCTCTGGTGGTTTGTTAGATTGATGATCTTCCAGCTACATGTACAATACTACCAGGTTATCCAATTCGGGATTCCCACACACAGGTCGATTGGGATTCAGTCAGCTCATAAGAAACCAGTGCGTCCTTTCACGAAACCGTCATAATGACAAGATCAGCCACATCTTGACAATGTCACTCAACTTGTCCACTGAGTGTTTCACAAAGCCGTTTTTGCCATGCAAGACCAGCGACCGCTTCCTTGGCAAGTGACTTGTCGCTACTCGAAACCTGTCATATCTTTTTAGAATGCCATCACAAGGCATCCTTTATTTAGTCTGTCAGCAGCGAAAAAATGATAACTGCAGATTTATTGCAAATTTTTTTTCTGATCTCCAAGCACTTCCCTTTATTGAATAGTTTTTATCAGTTAATATTCTAATATTGTAAAAATGCAAAATATATTCAGAGATATCAGAGAAGTCTGAGGCCTTTGTGACTGTCTGTGCATTGGTGCTTCCCAGTGTAGTATGTAACTGCACAGTGCCCTTAGGAGAAAAAGGACGCAAAGATGAGAGTGCGGCATGCACCTTTAACCTATTCACTTCGCCCCATCCCCTCCTCCCTGGGCCCTCTTGCATATAAAAACGTTGCGATTTTCAGCCAATCAGGATCGCGTATTTGGGAGTTGCGATTAAACGCAACTATTTATGCAATAGGGCCAAAAACATATAAAATCCTGGGGTGGTATTCTGATATTACTAGCTTGCCTTATTACTTATTTGAGGGATCTACACATACATGTACATGTACATGTACATGTATGTGTCCTAACACAATATCAAGTGTCCTGTGGTGACAATTAGAATTCCTGAGCTGAAATAATTCTGAGCATGTCTTTCCTGAAGAAAATAAAAAAAGATAACATGAGAAGGGTATGACTGCTTGAAGGTAATACACATACACAGTGTTCTCAATCTCCTATTCTACAACTACATGTACATGTGGAGGTCTATAAGGTCAAGAAACCATTATCAATTTCCTTCAAACTGCCTTGAAATCTACCAGAGAACAACTTAAGTTAGAGTTTCTGTCCAGCAAAAAAAAAATTGCTTTCCCCTTTACATACATACATGTACAAAACTGTACATACGTAGTGTATACTCCTTTGGGAACTTCTAAGAAGTGTAAACACTATACTCTCGTGAATGGCGAGAACCTGATCTGTTACAAATATTCTCAGAAACAATATTACTAACAATTCAGTAACTTACAAAGCTGCACACAAGAGTAAGAGGCAAGCCTGCTAAATCTTTAAATTTAAATCAACAAGATTTTCTCAAAACTTCTCAGAATGAACCCTTTTGAGATTGTGTTTAATCTTCATAATTGGTATATATCCGGAATTGAGAAAATTTATATGTGTCTTTACTGTCTCACCATTTGAACTTTGACCAAATTATCTGCTTTTTATTTATCCAGGTGATTAATTATGTTGTCTGGGATATCTTGAGCATGGCTTTTAGCCAAGAGTGAGTCTGAGCATCCAAAAGATGCCCCTTTCTTGTGGAATTTGAAAAGAAAATTACATCATTTGATGGATGCCTTTTATTTTTTGGGACTCCCAATTTAAAATTCTATGGAAAAAAATACCAATATTTAGTAAATTGCGCGGTATTCAATTGGTTAATGCAATCGTAGGGTGTAAATTTTGTGGTACAAATGATACAAGACATACAACATTCTCCAAGTGTAATTTCAGTTTCCTTTGTGCTATACCTCGGATTCTACTCAAGCTTTTTCTATTGCTGCATTTGAATAAATTAATCAACCCGGTAGGCTGTAATCACAAACATTAATCATTATAGCACTGCATCTAATTGATTAACTGCCCCCCCCCCAAAAAAAAAAGAAGACTGTCTACATCCAACTGCTGACTTTTGGTGGTTTTGTGGTACCTGGCTACATTTTCACTTTAATAAATTGAATAACATACATTCAGTTGTTTTATTAATATGATAGGTCCTGTCTTCAAAAAAAAAGAATTCAGTTTCAGCTCATTGTTTTGTGTCATTTTTTGAACAGTTTGCAATCTTGCAAAGAGAAATTTGGCAAGATCATTAATAATGGCCAAATCGTGCATTTTCACTTTAATAACTGAATCACACATTGTTATTGTGTAATTAATATTGTAGGCCCTTTTTGGGGAAAGAATTAATATATGTACATGTACATGTAGGTGATAATTGTGAATAATTTAAAATGGTACCTGATAGCCTGTACAAGTTCAAGTGTGATATCAACACCAAACGATGTGACCCTCCACCACAAAACGAGCAAAAAGTCGCAATCATGGTAGTTTTAGAGTGAACAGCTGAAAAAGGTGGTGTGGTTATTTTTCTGAAAGTTCATTTATTACTCTACCATCAGAAAAAATTTCAGGGTAAAATACCATGTTGAAATATATATGTTTTTACTCTCATTCAATTTTTCCTGGACATTCAAATTTTGTGTATCAATTTGCTGGGATTGTACTTCACATCGCTTTTCTTGTATAGCTCAAAAACTATGCTTTGAATCTATGCTTTCTCTGTGTTGACATTTTAAAAACCCAAATTTCTGACTTATTGGTCGTTTTGTGATGGATGGTCACATATACTGGCACATTTACATAAGTATCTAGAAGTAAATAATGTGCATTCCTGTTTTGAGTTTGAATGTTAACCCAAATTTTACCCTTTTTATGATGCATGTATGTACATTTAGGTAAACCTGTTCTAGTAGAAAGCTATTTAATACAACATATCGTCAAACATCTTGTACATGTATATGTAGCCTCTAACATGGAATTTAAAGCATAAAATATGTTGACAAGTCTTTAGTTTTACCCTGTATTAATGTACATGTACATGTACCTGGAAATTATAGTTGTCACTTGCCAAATTTTTGCTATACCATACTTAATGTTTGCTACAATGTACTAAATCAATCCTGCTTTATACTTTCTGACATGTGTGGTTATTGGGAGAGACTTACATGCATGTGTATATTGTTGATTGCTTTTATTTTGCAATTAATTAGCTTCTGTTTTTAGAAGAGAAAATGCTTGACCAATGATGACAAAAATTATGAATGAGGGAATTTTTCATCCTTTAAATATACCATTATGCCCTTACCAGATATTGTGTGTACACTTTAAAGGTACTTCATCCCTTTTGCAGTCTTACACAAATTTCTGTGAAACTGCACAGATTTAGTAGACGTCCTGTACATATGTAGATACTGCCTATGAAATTTCAAGGTCATGAGTGCTATAACTCCTTTGTAACAAATGAAAAATCTTGCTTTTGTTGCAGAGGAAGCTTTTCAGAAATCAATGTGAGTACATACTATCAGTAATAGTAAAAAAAACCATTTTTTTTTTAATTAAACAATTTTCTTTTAGTCGAAAAAAATAAAGTTTGACCAAATTGTTGCTAAATTTTTTTAAAGCAAATTAATCCTTTTCATATCCGTGTACGAGTTTTCCAAGTACATGTATAATTCTTTTGTACTCAAAATTTAGGGCTGCAAGAGGGATTACATTACAAGTACCTTTAATTGGATAATCATAATGGATAACGTAACAATTTGAAGAACTTGAGTGTCCGCGAGAGCACTTACATGGAGTACATGTATTGAAGGATTTATCCTGTGAGATCCTCATAACTTCCTGTAACTTTCTACATATGGCCTTACAATTTGGCTTACATAAATTATGTTTGTATTGTACATGTAAGTACATGTATGCTGGAGAAAGTTTCCCTTTTTTAAAAATGGGTGCGGTTTTACAGTTTGTGTTCATGTCATTCTCATGTTGAGTGAAGTGATCAACTTTGGAATTTAGTAAAAAGCAATTATTAAAAAACTATTCAGAAAAAAATATTATTTGCACATTATATTTTTATATAAATATTATATCACATACATGTATTACTTGCATTTGATCTCTTGAGAGAGATTGGTCTGCAGTGTAGGTAAAGAATTCAGTCTACATACATTTCATAGGTCTATTGATTAAGTTAGTCTTGCTATATATTTTCTGTGCCATGTACGTACATTAGTTTGTTTAAAGACATCTACAATGTCACTACAATGACACTACAAGAACCGGATGTACATATATGTACAGTGGAGTGTCATCCATGTAGTACTAATGGAAGGAAAATTGCTGTATTATAAAAATGTTTAAGTAGTTTTCAAGTTGATTCAAGAATTCATACGAGTAGCAACTGCCTTGAAGCAAAGATGGATATCATGCACAGCCCTGATATTGAAGTGAACAGCTGGCAATCTTTCAAACTCATCCAGTTTATACTTGACTCTTTAATAGAGACCGCAAACAAGCTTTTATGAGTAATATCCAGTCCTAGACGTGTCTGTAATTTTCTTCTGAAATGTTTTTATAAGGAACTCCCAATGATAGAAAAGAGTTGGTCTCTACGTCTATTAAACACATAATCTACATGTATGCATGGTGTGCCCTATGCAGTAAGCCCAGTGGGACTGATGGTTGATTATTAAAAAGTCAAGGCTTTGGAATTCTGAAAAAGTACTGAAAATACAGCTTCTAAGCACACTGATGGGAGTGAATCTCAAACAATTAAATTTTTAATGGGGACAGTGAATACGTACTGTAAAATAATCATGACAGTAGATGTAATGTAAAATTCACCAATTTGCTTGTATGTATTGATTGATTGATTGCTTGAATTGATTTTATTCAGATTCCACATTTACAATAAAATTACAACAATATGTACAAATTACAAACACTACAAAAACAGAGAATGATATGACATAGAAAGATGACAAAAGGATATGTGGAGGGATCTACTAAAAAAGCTTAGCTTGTGTGATGTAGACCCCCTAATCGAATAATGATACAATATTATAAAAAGATTTTTTTTTTGTTTAATCAAAGTACATGTAATTGTTTGAGAGGGAGAAAAAATACTAAACAAAACACATGTATGTAATGTACATGTAACCATACATCTTTCTTTAATCCTAAATGTGTAGGCCGTAGCCCTTGGTGTCAGACTTTGATTTTTATTTAAGGCAATAAAAAATAATAGTAAAATAATACATTGTAATTCATAAATTTCCATTTTCTTTTTTGTTGATGAAGGAATACATTTATTTCATTATTTAATACAGAGTGAATGGGAGAGGTGCTTAAGGTCCGTTACAAAGTTGCCAATTTGTGTTTGATCAATTACAACTTTTAAAATTCATAACTTTGGAAAGAAATTCATTGGATTTTATCTGTTTCGCTCAATTTTCTGCTTTTATTAGAAGCAAAGTACATGTACATATAATGTCAGGGTGGACTCCCCCTTTAAAGAGTTCTGAGATCAAAGGGCAATCCAACTTTTGTAATACTTGATTTTTGTGAAAGTAGAAAAATCAGAGTTATTAAGCAGATTGATGAAAGTTTGAACAAATTTGGACAAACAATGAGAAAGTTGTGATTTTTGAAAGTTGTAATCACTAGATGCATATGGGCATTTCAAATTGGCCGATTTGGTACGGTCATTGTGATGTAGCGGTGGTCAACTTTCCCATTTGCTCCAACACACAAAATGACTAAAATGTGAATTTTTCAAAATGTTTTAGTTTAACTTTGTAGGATCTTTTTCTTTTTGGAGGACCTATAACAATGTGTTATCATTTTGAGTACTATGCGAGGGAAAAGGCGCTCCGGTGACAACCGGAATTTAATGATATTTTGGTGTACATGTATGACAAATGGGAGAGTTGACCATGAATACATCACATTCGAATCACCAAATTGCCAATTTGAGATTTGCATAGATGTAGCGATCTCATTTTTCAACCGTTCATAACTTTCTTGTTCTTTTTCCGATTTCTTTCAAACTTTCACCATCCTCTTTCTCTTATTTTTCTCCTTCCACACAAATCAGTTTTTTACAATCTTTCGATTGCCCTTTAAATAATTATTGAATTTTTAGTACAGAACAAATGGGAAAGGTGCTTGAAGGTCTGTTGCAAAGTTGCCAATTTGTGTTTGAGTTTGATCGATAACAACTTTAATAATTCATTAATTTTGGAAAAAATTTTCATTGGATTTTATCTGTTTCTCTCAATTTTCTGCTTTTATTAGAACCAAATTACATGTACACTGTATATAGCAGGGTGGACTCCCCCTTTAAAGAATCCTGAGATATATATTGCATTATGTATGTATAGAAGAATTAGTATTGTTAGTGTTGATGGCCAGCCAAACGCTTGTAAGGCAATTTACTGCTGTGATGGCATTTTCGTGCTGGTATATGATTGATGTGAACGTTCCACATACATACGTGTACATTGTACCTGCATATTATTTTATGATCATAATGTAGGGTGTACTATACACATGTACAATGTAAAAAAGGAACCCTCCTGGTCTCTACATGCTTGAATGCCTTTCAAATGTCTGAGGGCTTGATGTGTATACATCCAGTGGTGTAGATACTAACACACTTTCTATTGTTAGTGGGGGGATGGTGAATAGATCATCCCCCCCCCCCCACTAACAATGGATAATTATGCGTGTCTACGCCCATGTATACATCATTATGGTAGGTGGGGCAGTGAACTTGGGAAAAAACCCAATTTTTTAAAGATAACAACTGAAAATGGAAACTAATGATAGAAACTTGCTTGCTCAAAATGTTGTCAAGAGATTTGGAAAAATTGTGTCAAAGAAATTTGAGAAGATACATTTGAACAGAAATGTGATAACTGTACATGTATGCAGGTTGCATAATTTCCTCATGTCTATGAATAGACCTCTTAAATATTTTTGTCATTAAATTTTGCATTATTGACAAAATATTAACAGAAAGATTTTCAACACCATCCACTGATTTTCTTTTCCTGCAGGCCTTGAAAAATCAACACTTTCTATCATGCATGGCAGTGTAATTAGGTGGTGCCTCAGAATTCCATCAAAACTTGATATAATATTGCCATCAAACCTCCATACAATATTGCCATCAAACCTCCATACAATATTCTCCTTCCCATCCCTAGCCGGAGGGCAGAAATGATGCAATTTATATTCACTTAGTGTTGTCTCAGATCACTGTGCCCTGTGAAGCACATTATATGCAGTCTGACACAGTGAGCTAATGACCGGGAAATGAAACTGACATTTACTGCATAGCGATGTCCCATTTACTGAGTTCGATCATGGCTTTTGACTAAATTGACTTTCACTGGAGCGTACATTTCCAGATGTAGATTGACAACTATTTTTGTTTGCCACAAATCTTAAGTGTGATCATTGCTCCACCATATTACAGAGTAACAAGATCGACCTACATGCAAACCTTTTATGTTATAGTTCATTGTACTGTTTGGTTTCAAATTGTACAAATTTGTTTTATGACCCTTCCCTTTTTAAATCCCTATACGGTACATTGGAATACTAGTAGATTGTATTTCATGTACCAAGGTACATGTATATATTCAGTGGTATGTATGTAATTGCTCTCCATCTATTATTAGCATTTTAAAGGGAAATTAACCTCAGCGTATGAACTAGCTTATTTTGAATGGTGTAGTATATGCCTCTTATTTGATACATGCAATTTCATGTAAAAACACAGGATATAGATATAAATCACTATTTTCCAGCCAAGTTATTGTCTGCTAGCAATAATAAGGGGGCTGCCATTACTTTATGTGTACACGAAAATATTTTTCATCCCAAGTAATATTTCCTTCATCGTTAACTTGTAATTGATTTTTAGAGGACAAATATATATTAGATATAGTCACATATTCTGAAATGTAAGTTTAGTTTTATCTTTTTTAAAAGGTCTTAATTTGTTCATAAAAATATACTTTCTGTACGTGGAGACGGAGAATTGACGTCAAGGACGGAGACAATCGTAACAATACCAAAACAAAGCGAGGAATCTGCATTACAGGATGGCTATTAGAACTCATGGGTCGTCAATTATCTAGGCCCATGACCAATAACAATCGTAATAAAATCAGAACAAAGCGACGTATCTGTTGTAAAGGTAGGCTATTATCAATGCATATGGTACCTAATGATCCGTGTCATGCACAAAATGGCAGCCTCCATGGAAAGACGTAGCAGACAATACCGCATCTAGAATATCATGTGGGGTTAATTGTCCTTTAATTGACCACACTCACCACAAATTCATTTTTGCCAAACAAGTCTATATCACTTATAAATTTGCTGGTGAGCAGTATACAGGAATACCTTGTTATAAAGAACACTAAATAACATTAAATCTCGTTATAACAAGGTAATTTTACTGGTCCCACTTCTTTGTATTCTGTTTTTTAAAGCCCTGATATAACAAGGTTTCAATATATATAGACTCTTGGTCCCAAAGAGTTTGTTATAATGAGCTTCCACTGTATCATACATGTATATGTCCAAATTATATTACAATTTATTTTATTGATGTCTTGAAGCAGGAACTTGGAAATATCATATTTGTTCAATATACTGTACCTGTTTATTATTAAGCGATTCAAATTTATGGATGTTTCTTTCCTGGAAACCTAGTAACGAGGTATTCCATTAACCTGTTATTAATGAATGAACTACAATACATGGAATCCAGTTTGCATACATGTACATTATTTGTTGCTATGTCTGACAAGCCTCTGGCAAGCTTGCAGGTTGTCAAGAACAACCTTTGTTTCAAAAGTATGCATAAAATTTGAATCACTTAGTAAACAGGTCTATTATTCAATTGTCTCAAACATTGACAAATCTCTGATGTTTCTGCTTCAACTCCGAGCAGTTGAATATCAGTTTGGAGGTTTCCTAAAGCACTAATTAAAGGGTACCAATCACAAAAAAATATTTTGCTATGTATGTTAGAGGTTCCATGTCGTTATACTACATGTATATTCAAAATGTCGGTTTTAAATATTACTTCCATTAAGAGATATTGCAATTTAATTACATCTCACTATAAGCATAAAAACAACTTGTGAGGAGACTACTCAACGCACCCGTACTTTTTTTTTTCCTTAAAAAAAACCCCACACACCTATATCAAAATATGGTTAAAAAAACAAGAAAAGAAAAGGCGTAAATATTCTTTTAATATTGAATGAAAGCCGTAAAATGCAAAAAACAACAACGGAATTATAAGAAATCTCGCTGAAATTAAAGCTGTATGCACTGCACACAGATATATGGCATGAATGTTCGGCTCAAACCCTTCAGTTACATGTATTTCTCGTCGCATTTCAAATATGAGGGCATTTGAAGAGCGATGCTTTTCAGGGACATTTCTACTACATGATACTCTTGCAAAATGACAAAACGGAATTGAGAAAGCTCAATTTTTATTTCACCTTTCCAGAGCTCAAACTTCTCTTTATTAAAGTTCATGTAGGTCTACCCTTTATTCTTACAGTACATTATGTGATATCAGGGCAGATAGCTTACTATTCTGTATACATATGAATATGCTATACTGCCTTTAAAATAGGAAGGAGTCCATTATCTTTCCACTCAGCGGCTCAGAAATTCCATTACATGTACAAGCTAATCTTGTTTTGTATACATTTCCATTAATTATGCTTAGTTTTCCCTGGCGCAGGTCTTAAGGGACCATTTTCATATTACTTTTGTTTTGTCTGGAGAATATGAAATTATGAACTGCTCTCCCTCGATGTCATTATTGCCTGAGGCACGCCGTCTCTTCATTTTTTTTTTAATCAAAGTGACTTAGTTCATTCTGGCCAGCTTCATTACAATTTTTGATAAGTTTTGTTTTGTTCGTAATCACCAAACTATCCATTCAGTTAAATTATGCGTACTTTAGCTTTTCCTGTCTCTTTCTTTATTGTCAAATCATCTCTTAATATATTTAGACATTTTCTTTCTCCTTATCTGTCCCTATAAAAAAGCAAATATCAGAAATTAAAAAAAAAAACTTTTAAATTGATTTCATGCTGCAGCAGTAAATGGATGGACAAGCAAATGAAAATAGTCGAGATTCTACGTGTATTAGACTCTTATTCTTTGCCATGACAAGATCTCATGTTTCCATTCATGTAATGTACATGTAACAATCTGCTTTGAATAAATATGTCCCTTGTAAGATATCAATCAGATTTACATCTTATTTCTCTATCACTGCATTATTACTCAAAGAAAGATCACCTGTTAGAATGATGGTAAGGACCACCTTTTTTTTTTTTTCCCCTTGAAAATTGTTTTTCAATGAGAGCTGCACTAAAGTAAACGGGTACATACATCCTCGCAAAGACTGCATATTTTGTCTCTATATTGAGCGGTCTTTATGTAAATGTTTTTCTGTCTAAAACATTGCCTTTCTCTCTTTTTTTCTTCCCGACACAGACCGAAGCCGTGCCAGTGCTGTGCAATGTGTGTGCCTCTCGTCATGTTCATCTTAACCATGGGTTGTATGGTCATCACAGGGGGTCTCATCTGGATGCATTTCAACCTCAAGCAAGACCTAGATAACCTCAGAAGATCTTTAGAAAAAGGTACCATTTTTTTCCTCCTTCAACCTAATGTTGTATACTGTATACAGTAAAGCCTTCCGCAGTGACCCCCCCCCCCCTCTATTAGGCCAACTTTTTAGAGTAGACTTCAGGGAGCGTTTCATCAAGCGTCTTGTCAGTGATTTACCGACAACTGTTATAAGCTACTGAAATCCTTGCATCTAATTGGCTGAGAGCAAATTTGTCAGTAAAAATCACTGACAAAATGCTTGATGAAACGCTCCCCTGTATTCTCCCCCTAAATAGATAGAAATTCATATATTGTATAAAATGGATAAAAGTACTAGATACTCTACTGACAAAAAATATAGTGACATGCATTTGAATTAATTCCAAATCTTCTTCCTATTTTAATCTCATTAAGACATGTCAAATATATGTATTTAGTCATGTTATTTATATTATGTAACTGATAAATAATCAATACATGTATGATGTATTAACAGTACCCCTTACTATAGCCAAAATACCATATTATATTGAAGTTAATAAGATTTAGTGTTTTAAGTTAATGAGAGACAGCAAATAATGGCTCATATGTTCATAAAGGTGTCCACGCTACATGCAAGTTAAAAAGTTAAACCTGGTTTAACTTAGTCCACTTTCTGTGTTTCCATTGGGTGGACTTTCAGACATATTTGACTACACTTCCAAATATATGGAGCGCCAAGGGTCAAGCTCTTAATTCTGTAAAAATAACTGTAATTCTGTAACAGAATGAATCCAGTTGTGAAGTGAAAATGCAAATTCAATTTCTTCTTGACATGTTTTTTGTATGTTCATTTAGTCACAAAATTGTAGCAATTTTGATAATAATACTATTGGGTATTTTTATAGCGCTCATATCCACCAAGTATAACGTGCTTAAGGTGCTCCAATAAAATACCCCGGCTCTATCTAGGCTACGATGCGACGAGGAGGTTAATACAGGGTGCTCTATTAATCAGTGTTCCAAATCTACCTGCTTAAACCATACTACAGGTAGTACCGTAATACAGAGCTGCCAAGTTGTATTTTGCATTTTCAGTATTCTTACCCCCCAAAATCAGTATTTTGACAAAAAAAATCAGTATTTTTTCCCCGTGAAAAAAATATGCATGCATATCGGCAAAGTTTGAACACTTATTACATTTCCGTCCCACACGTAAACAATTGTGTTGTAGACTAAGCACTGCACAATGGACTTAACACATTAAACTGAATGCATTTAATTTGCCCTTTCAAAAGAAAAAACCCTCAGAAGTACACATAGCTTATCAAATGAACATTCACTTACCATCATTCACTTGACATTTTCCTTCAGTCTGTTCATTTCAGTTCTAACTCTTAAGTGTCTCTAATCTAATGTACATATTGCTTCAAAAGTAAGCTACTGAAAGTATCTAGGTGCCACATACACATATTCCCATCTAGTGGTGCTATTCCTTCAATCTTTTCTGCAAATGTCCTTCATTTCATTTCCAACTCAGTTCATAAGTACATGAATCTCTAATGAACATGTAGCTTACAAAGTTATAAGCTACTGAAAGTATCTAGGCTCCACATATACTGTATGTACCATATTCTGTTCAAGTGGGCAGCATCATTCTCAGTTTTGTATTGTATGCATCTGTAGCTTTCTTACATTTCTCAAGAAGTTGATCAGAGAAGGTCATTTCATGACAAGCCTTGCCCATGGCCTGACACCACACCTTTTGAGTCAGAAAGTCAGAGATAGTTGGTGTTGCCAAACTGGCTCTGAACTCCGTTGCATTCTTCCTAACCAGTGAGAAGATCCGTTCATCAGTGGCATTGCTATGTGCAAGACTGAGTATTGTTAGCATGACTCTTGACAAGTTGAGATACTTCTTGCTGCCAGTTGATTTGTTCTCCATGTTGGAGATCTGAGTCCACACCATATCTGTTCTCCCATCCAGGATTACTCCATCTAAGGTGTCTACTTGGTATGATGCAAATTCTAACTCAAGAGCATCTTTGTCAATGCAATCCAGCTGGAATCTATTGACAAAATAGTCCACTGAAGAGTAGGTCATGTGTACTCTGTTAGCTGGGTTAGCCACCCTTGCATGTTTTAGGACATCATCTTGAAGAGGGAACTTTGTAACAATATAGTTACAAGAGGTGACAAAGTATTTCCTACATGAAGAATAAAACTCTGTTTTTTCCTCATCACTTAGCTTTCCACTGCTGAGAAATTCTCTCACTTTTGTCCCCACAATCAGGTCTCCATCTTCCCGCTGATTTTTGCGACATTTGAAGTCACACTTGTCTGGCATTTTACCTTCCAGCAAAATGTCTGGCTTGACAAATCGAAGTTGAAGCTGATGAAGCAATTCCTGAAGAATATCAAGCATCACATGGATTTTTGGAGCTTCTTCTTGAAGTTCCAAATTGACACGGTTAAACACTGGTATTGTGTGCTGCAAAAAAAGACAATATAACTTGTTCTTATCTTGCACTAGTTTGTCATAGATGGTGGCTGCTTTAGAAACAGGAATTTCAGATGACATTTGAGAACTTTCATCCGAAGACTTTCTTTTCACAGCAGAATTTGTTCCAGGACGCAGCTGGGAGGTTCCTTTTTCTGATGACGTACTACCTGACAGTGACTGGCTCTTCTTTGTTGATGCCAACACTTTGCTTTTCAACTTTGGTCTAGTTGGACTAGACTTGGTACCACCAAACAATGGAGTTGTTGGTTGTCTTTGGCTTTTTCCTGTCCCAGATAAAGCATCCGCAAACAGACTAGCTTGAGGCATGATCTTACCACTTCCTCTGGAGGAGCCTGGATTTCCTTTCTTTGGAGGACCAGTATTTGATCTGACGACACTGTCTTTGTCAGCTGGAGTTTTCCTGCTGCAACTTGCTGATGGAACACTCTTCAACACCTGTGAAGCTCCAGCACTATCTGAGCATGCAGCTGTCTGAACAGAAGACTTCTTGGAAGAATGAAGCAAGGGCTGTGTCTTCTTTGCTGCCACAGACGAATTTCCTACTCCAAGTTTTTGCTTCTTGGGGGGACAGGATTTTGCCGTTTGTTTCTTGTGACTTCCAATTTGTGCTTCTTTGCGGAAGTATTCCAGGAGCGCAACCCATTGTTCCAAGAGCCTGTCAAGGGACTGTTGCAGAGACATCCACCTTGTGCACACATGCTTTAAAATGGCATGATTTTCAATACAACATAGTCTCTGCACTTCTTTGAACTCCTTACTCCTCTTACTGGACTTTTCCAGGTAGTAGTAGATAGCTGTTAGGGTGTCAGCAGGCGAGACTGGCAACTCAGCAGCTCCCTTTTCTGCAGCCAAATGAAGCAAGTGGCAGGGGCATCCAAGAACGAAAATGTTCGGATTCTCTTTCTTTACAAATGCTGCAACCCCATTATGGATTCCAAGCATGACAGCAGCATTGTCTGCACCAAAGCAGATGGCATTTTTCCATGGGATGGAGCATTGCTTGAGTACATCATTCAATAGTTGAAAAATGTTCCTACCAGTTGAATTCTCTTTTGTTGTGGCGATTTGCAGTAGAGCACTGACGACACGCTTCACTTCATCATCATAAAATCGCACAACTACTGGATACAACTGCTCATCAGCTGCCCTGTCGCTACTTCCATCTGTAGACAAGGAGAAAGGTTTATCCCGCAGCTTGTGGACGATCTTGCCTGGGAAAGAGAAATTGGACAATAGGAAGTACAAGAAACAAATGGCCTGTCTTAGTACAACTAGGTATTTTAAATATAGTTCAGTTACATGTACAATCATGCAAGTATCACAGGTCAGTGGGCCAGCAAGGCATGTATATGAAAATACTAAAGCAATTTGGGTATGCCACCTGCACTTGAAATAAAAATTAATATGAAGTTTTACGTAAAACAAGACCTACAAAAAGTAAATTAATGTGACATGGGTCATGTATCCGACATGCCACCTACTCCTGCACTCCACACATAAATTTTAGATTTTTACTTTAGGGAAAAAAATTATGTGACATGGGTCATGTATCCGACATGCCACCTACACTTGAAATGAAAATTAATTTCAAACAAGACATACAAAAAGTAATTAATGTGACATGGGTCATGTATCCGACATGCCACCTACTCCTACACTTGACGTATAAATTTTAGAATTTTACTTTAGGAAAAAATTAATGTGACATGGGTCATGTATCCGACATGCCACCTACAGTACAAGCTACATGACCTAACTTTACACAAAAAATACCAAAAGCTAACTATCATGACTTTAAAGTTTAGGACTTTTAATATAGTATGTTTCACTGTAATAACTGATAAAAATAATTTGACATAGACTTCAAAGTTCTAACTGTTAGAATAGATTCTAAAAGTTCTGGTAGTGGTACTCACTTTTTGCATCTTGGCCAAGTGTTTTTCCTATTGCTGTTGCTTTTGTTCGGCGTGAAGCAAATTTGGATGCAATTACACTGTCAGGAAACATCTTCTTAATTAGGTCAGTAAAGTGGTCAGACACACTGAACGGGATATTGTGTTCAATTAAAAATTGCACCATTAATGTTTCTGCTCTGATAACTTTGTTGTCCTTGGGTTGAAAGAACGCTGCTATGTTTGAAGTACCCGAACTCCCTGCCTCCTGTGACTTGTGCTTTTTGGATTTCACGTGTGCTTGGATGTCATTCGCTCCTCCATGGCTCACGGAAAAATCACAGTCGCAAAGTGTGCATCTCGCACTGTACTGGTCCCTCTTTGACCTAACGATACACTTCCAACGTTTGCAATATTCCTCCTTGAATACTTGTTTGCGAGATAGAGCTGATTTAGAAGACATTTTGATGATTTCCACGATATTACATGTCAAATCAAACCACAAAACACCACTGGCACTGTCCACAGACGAACACGATACGATGCGACGATGTCACTCGTAGTCATATCGCATGCACACACACACACACGTTACGTACATTGGCAAGTTGCCACTTCAGTCCCACACGCAGACAATCGATGCTCGAAGCACCGCACGCATTGCACAGTAAACATACAAACGGATATCCGAAGTCGACACACGTCTATCAGCGCACGGAGTGCGCACCAGCCCTGCCCATAGACGTCTACACAATTGACACGGCGCGCGCACTGCCCTTAGACTATACATAACTGATTTTTTTTTCTTCCGTATTTTAACATGAAAAAACGTACTCCCGTATTTTAAGTTGATTTCCGTACGAAATACGGTAAATCCGTACTACTTGGCAGCTCTGGTAATATGCTTTTATTCATAAAAGTATAGAAATGGAGTCTTTATACATACAGCCCTGGAAAATATTATTAGACCAAGCTTCTGTAATAAAGGTACTATATTAATATGCATTAAAACTAATGAAAATGATTTGTCTTTGTATTTCATTGAAAGAAGAACAAATTCCAGCAGTTGTACTTTGCTTTTATGATATTTTATTTTCTACTTACCACAAATATAACACTTTCATTAACCATTCTTGGTCTAATAATTTTTTCCATGGCTGTATAATATACAACCATGTAGTATGTACTTGTATAAAGTCTTGAAAGGTAATAAGATGTACATTGAACAAAGAAGGAGAGGTAAGCCATCCTGTGACCTTTCTCTCTTATTCCTTATGATTTCTAATTCTAATTATTTGATCTCAATTTTGTCTCTTTCAGTTGAGATAAAAGCAGACAGTGCATCGTCACAACAGGGAACAATTCTCAGCCTAGAATCTGGGCTGGACAAATTAAGCAGTATCCCAGAAAAAGTAGATACTGCCGATATCAAAGTAAGTTTTCAGCCCAACCTTTTTTGGGAGAGAAAATTTTCTGAAGGAAGAGTGTGGGGGGAATTTTATTTTTTACCCCTGAATGACTTGTTTCACAATTTTGTCTTATTCTCTATGGGGCCGGGTCGGGTAGTCAGTTTGGCCCCCTGGATCCCCCTAATGTTTACATGGACACCGCGGTATCCATGTAACACCCTTTCACTCTGCATTCACTCCACAGTTAAAGTGACAGTAAACTGAAGCTCCTGATGGCGCCATCTTTTAACAGAATTTGATAAGTGTCTGTGCCTCTCATCTTCCCATCATGCCCCATTCTAGTTTGTAGAAGCTTAGAATGTACCTGTAGGCAATTTTCCACATATATGCAAGTCAAAAATAACAGTTTGAAATATAAAAATGTGCCTTTTATCCAAACAAGCTGTTGTCAAAATTTAAAATAAAATGCAATTAATTTTCAAATTATAATCTTCAACTAGAAATTGAATTCGTCACGAGGACGAATTAGGTGGTCTGTCCTTAAATTGGCACGATCATGATTGTAATCAGGATGATCATAATAATGGGGAAATACTAAACAGAAGATAGGATGTCAAGAATGCCATGAATGGAGATGCTTCCTGAGAACAGGAATGTAGCAAAATGTGTAACGGTCATTGTAAAATGATAATGGTGATGATTACGGTGATTATGATGATAATAATGACATGATGATGGCGATGATATAATAGTAGCGATGATGATCATGACGGTGATGATAATAATGATGATGATACAGGATACTTGGGAGATTAACACCATAGCTCTAATACAGGAAATCACAATTTCCATAGGGTTGTACATAAACTACTGCACACTGCTTTCTAATAGACATAATACGGAAAATAAGGCAGTTTATTACATGATTTGTGATTTTTTATGTTACAATAGTCGAAGAGGATGGTAAAATGACAGGCAAAAAGAAGCAAAAAAAAAAAAAAAAAAAAAAATCGGCCCCGGGGATCGAACCAGGTACCTTGACCATGGTAGTCATGTGCTTTACCGATAGACCAAAATATTTCCCATAGAGATAACACGTAAACGAAAAACGGGATTCTCAAATCCCATTTGGTAGTTCAAAATTGGGCATGATCCCGACATCTGATCAAAATTTGGAGACCACACTTATAAAAGCTTATAGTCTCAGCTACAACATATTAAAATCTGGAAGGAAAACAACCAAAAATAACTGAGATACTGCTCAGAGAACGATGCCATGTAGATTCATGATTCGAAAAAAAATTCATCTTCCATAGACATAACACGCAAATAGGGAAAATTCTGTCATGTCGTCTTTAATTGAAAATTTCAGTGTGATGACGTCATCCAAATGAATAATAATGAGCGCTCCTGTTGTAGAGAATTGTCTCAGCTATAACATATCAAAATTTGGAAGAAAATCGACCACCTATTACTGAAATATTATCAAAAGAATACAAAAATGATGACATCATTTTTTTCAAAATCATTTTTTTGAGTTCATATGCAAATATGATGACGTTAGAACATGAGATCGGCAAAAATTCTACATGAATTCATATCTACAACTCACAGGCTTTCAAAATATGTAAAGAAATTGGGGGGTTTCGGCCCCTTCTGAGGAGCTATGGCGAATTCTAGATGGGCATGTTTTTACCACTTTTTGCATTAGAATGCCCTTTGACGTGCGCACAAATTTGAAAGTTTGACGCGCGCGTACGACATTATGGAAGGTCGATAATGACTGTAAATAGTTGGAAATTGTCAAGAATATTATCAGGAAGATGAAACATGCGAAAAAACAGCGTTTTTACGTTCTCTACGCGCTGTGTGCGCGCACAACGCGCGCGCGGACGCGCACGGACAGGAAATTTTAAAATGCGTAAAATGTCCTGAACCATACTCTAATTTGATTAAAAAGTGATTTGAAGCATTTTAAAATTTTGACGCGAGCGTACGTGCGCGTCATGATGCGCGCACGGATTTTAATGACATTTTCTGTTGACCCTTGACCTGAAGTTCATGTGTGTCAAATATGGTTTATTTTTGATGACTCGTTATGAAGATATGATTAATAATGTGATTTCACAAAATGGCGCCTGGATGACGTCACGATGACCTGATGACCTTGAAATAGTTACCCGAGCTTGATCTGATAGGTCCTCATGACTGTTGAGATTTTGATAAAAATTGACTCAGCCGATATTGAGAAATCATGGTAACAAGAAAGTGGTGGAAAAATAAAAATAAATAAATAATAATAAATAAAGAAAGAAAATTCTGACGAAATTAAGAGGTGGTCTGTCGATGACAGACCACCTAATTAGCAATCACTGTAAGATGGCGATTTTTACCAGTTTAATGCCACTTTAAAAATCAGTGTGAACTATTCGGACATCAAAATTTCCATATGAAATGAAAGTATCTTACCCTGATATGGTGCTAGCTATAATTGTGTACCAGTTTTCTAATATGTAGATGTTACATGTATTATGCACAGCCCCAGTACAAAGTGAATTACCGGTAGATCTTTACATATTATTATATTCTTTCTATGTGCTCACAGCTTAGTAAATTAAATCAATCACTGAGTGCTGTACAAACAAGACAAAATGAACTGGACTCTTTGAGGATGAGGATAGAAACCTTAGAGGGGAAAGAATCATCAATGTCTGCAGCAGATCTTCAACAGGTATGATCGTAGATGGAAAGTTGTGAATAGAGTGAGGGGGGGGGGGGGATATTGTTTCCCTGCAATAGTGTAAGTTTGGTCTCCTTTACAATGTATTACACAGTATTACACCATATATATATGGCATAGGGTTTTTATAACTAGTGTACTATCCATGTAAGCATGAAAAATCAAAAGATGGAATAATCTCTTCATTTCCTCTTCCATTGATTCATTAAATCATTACATGAATATTTTTGTATTTATCAACTTGTAACTAGTATGATCTGTTGAAGCGTAAACTTAAGAATACTCACATTCAGTCCTCGGAAAGTGATTGTCAAATGAAACAATGATGTCTAATGGCCAATTAAGAAATATATTTTAAATTGTTCTTTCTTTTTTGTTTTTGTTCTTCTTGTAGAATGTTGCTCGGCTTGGCAGTGAAATAGAAGATCTAAAAGGAAAAAATGAAGAGCAGGATACAAAATTATTAGAAAATGAAGCCAAGATAAATAAGTTAACGGTAAGAACATGAGAATATAAAAACTTCCTTTCTGAGGTATTTCTCTTCCTGCATAAGACAAGGCAGAGCACCATGTTTAACAATGTACCAATGTGTGCTCTGTATTATGCTTGGGCAAGTGAATTCAGGGGAGTGTTTCATCTAGCGTTCTGTCAGTGTTCTGTCAGTGATTTTTACCGACAACCGTTATAAGCTACCGAAATCCTTGCATCTGATTGGCTGAGAGCAAATTTGTCAGTAAAAATCACTGACAAAACGCTTGATGAAGTGCTCCCCAGGACTCACACAAAATGTGGTTTTGTATGTTACAAGCAGATTCAGAGACACACTTTAAAGTTAATAATAATGATAATAATACAGAGAAACCTGTCTATAAAGACCACTCAAGGGAGACAAGAAAAGCGGTCTTTATGGGCAGCCAAGTGTGACACAAATCTCTAACAGTAGATATTCAATTTATCAGTATTTTTGGTACTTAAACTTTTGAAAACTGCCAAGGAATGATAAGTACAATAGTTTTCTGGACCATTAAAGCATGATACCAGAATCCAGTAAACACAAGGAACATACAATATAAACAAAGATTTTACATTTTTGGCTATCCATAGTTAAACCACAGACTTAAACCATGGTTTAAGTTAAACCGGAGTTCAGAATATGGGCCATAGTCCTGTATATCATATACATTCAATTTCTAGATTCTTGTTGCATGTTTTAGGTGTTCAGGGTCCCTTTGTGTACCCAAGTTGAGTTAAAACACACCTCCCAAAATCAAACAAATGCAAAGAGAAGAATGGAAGTTTGAATTCATTATTTCAACAGGTTTGTAATTTATTCTTCTTATTTTTTGGTAATATGTAGCTTTCTTATGAATATTTTCTTTCATACTGATGTCGATACCTTAAAGGACCAAGTAGCCCTCTTACAAAACCCCCCTACCACTCCATCAACCCCGGGGGTAGCTTCTCCCACTGCAGCAAGTGCCACACCCAGCCATCCTGCCACAGAACCTTCAGCAGGCTCGGGGAGCCCAGGACCTTCAAGTCCACAATTCATTAACCTCAAAGAGGTAAACACTGAAGCTGAATTGTAGTTTATCACCAAGAGGATGTCACATTCTTTGTTACATCGTTGTATAGGGCAGAGTCAGATTTCCACATCCTTGAGTCAAAGGTTTATCTTTTGATAGTTTGATTGATTGATGTTTGAAAACAGTTGATCTTACATGTAAATGAGAGCCCTTCTTAATATAAGAAGAGTTTCAGTTCTTGAATATAGTGAAGTTCATCTCCTTTTGGTTTTCATTCAAAATCAAACACACAATCAGACATAGAATTGTTTAGTAACATGGGTACATTAAAAAAAAATGTGTAATATGTTTTCTTTTAGTAAACGAAGAAGCTTGACTGGGGAGGAATTTTTTTTTTTTTTTTAATTTGTAAACAAATCTTTAGGTATTTTACTCCCAGTGTTAAAGATCGTATGCTCGATCTGTAATGAAAAACACAAGTCAGAAAAAATTGGAACCAGCGGGATTCGAACCTGTCATCTACTGCTTGCCGGGCAGCGACTTAACCACCAGACTATTCTGGTTCACGGCCAAGTCACGATGAACTAGAATCAAATACCCAAGATCCTCTTCTTTCCGACTCATTAATATTCATTTTTAACGGTCCGCCGTAGACAAAAGTAAACGAAGAAGCTTGACTGGGGAGGAATTTTTTTTTAATTTGTAAACAAATCTTTAGGCATTTTACTCCCAATGTTTTCTTTTGTTTATAAAAACTTCTCTCAGATCTTCGAATCCATTGTAATGTTTCAATATATCAGTGTTTCCCGGACACACAACAGATTATTGAAATAAAGAATACTTTATCATTAATATTGATTGATGCATGTTTCTAATCACAACCTGTCTGGCCCACACAGGAAATTGCAAGGATATGGGCTGCCATTCATGAAGTACAGAGCACAGCCACAAATCTTTCAAGAGAGCACGATGAGGTAGTGACCTCGTTGACACAGCTACGGCAGATGATACAGAACGGTACAGCTCCTCCACCTGCTGTGCCTACTGTGGCAGGCCAAAGCAGCTCCTCTCCACAAAGTATTCAGGCTGGACAGTTTGACCTAGCGCAGATGAAAGCAGATCTTGAACTTCTGGTAGGTTCGATAGAGCCGAGCTCATGTTAATCTTTAATTCGCTGCCAGCCAGACGGCCTTGACAACCTGGAATTGCCAAATTCACATTAGATGGTCTTGCACAGTAGATTGCACAAAGTTGACATTACACAAGAATAATATTTTATTTCTGAGTTTTTGAGTGACCACATGTTCCCTTAAAGCAGGTTGTTGAAGTTGCCTTACGAGATTCAAGGTTGTCAGGAGCTCCAAAGCAGCCAAACTGAAATCCGAGCCCTGTTGAGCTAAAATGAAATATTCAAAAGGCCATTTACAGTGCATTGGTGAGGTACTTGATATATATATAGACTGCTTCTACTGCAATCTGTACTAGAAATTTGTTGTGCAAAATATTCAAGACATTTTATCTACATTGCTCCTCTCCACCCAGGTGTTTAATGGATACCTGGTAGAACACGGAAGTCATTCAGGCTTGTTGAGCCTTGTGAGTGTTTGTGAAATGACGCCTGAATTTATTGCTCACAAGGGATTGGATAAGGTGCACACATTGTGTGTAGGCAAGCCTGAATCCGATGACCAGGGAATAATTATTTATTATTATTTATTATTATTTATTTATTTATTGGTATATACATGTACAATTACTGATCAGCAGCAAGCTGAAAGGATCAGTAAATACAAATTTGGCAACATAAATCATAGATATATAACAATCAATTGACAATACAAATAAAAGGACAGAAACAAA
This sequence comes from Heliocidaris erythrogramma, assembly GCA_025617745.1. Lineage (NCBI taxonomy): Eukaryota > Metazoa > Echinodermata > Echinoidea > Camarodonta > Echinometridae > Heliocidaris > Heliocidaris erythrogramma. The sequence continues at coordinate 39,857,274 of CM046859.1, read as the reverse complement.
AATATGGATGCAAATATAAAGGCAATATGACATTTAATAATCATAGGTAATTAAATAGTTTACACAAGCATAAACACACCCACAATCACACCCACACACTCTCAAACATGGACACACACACAAGAAAAAATATGAAGGTATACATATAATAGGTAAGGGAATGTGATCGACTAATCAAATATAAACTATTGAATTTCTTAATCTGTCAAATGTATGGTTTGTATTTTTTGTTTAAAAATGCAAGCTTAATCAGATGACCGGGTTAATAATATATCCGTAAAGCACTCAGAGACATTGTATAATTATGTATTTCACGCTGTATAAATCCGGTATATTATACTATTATTTGTTGATTGCTTCATGGAATGCAAATGCCTGACAGTGCCTTCATTTGATATTAACCCTTTTTTTTCTCGCTTTTGTTTGATTGCAGAAGGAAGAATATAATAAAAGCATTGCATCAATGCCAGTGACAGACATCATTCCTGTCGTAGACTCAACCAGTTTCAACGCTACGTGGATGCAGTCGATAATAGACAGGGTAGACAGAATAGAGGAAAAAGTTAATGAGGTAAAAAGAAAATTACAAATTTAATCATATACATTTATCATTATAATAATATGTCTTGTTGACCCAGGGTAGCCTCGTCGGTATTAAAGGGAAGGTTGAGTTCAGGGAAATGAAAAAAAATAAATTGTGAATTTTCTCATTCATTTTATGCGAGTTTGGAGAACATTATAGTAGAAATGTCCCACAAAAATTATTGCTCTTCAAATGCCCTTATATTCAAAATATGACAGGGAAACTGCTGTAGTGTTCGGGCCGAACTTGTGTGTGCAGCCCCATGTACACATTTCCGTATGCAGTGCATGTGCTTTTCAGCAAGATAGGGTCAATCATTTTGATGGTTCCATATCCTCACAGTATATACGGATATGTTGACATGATCATCCTATTCCACTTTCTCTGAGACACTTTCTTTTACATTGAAATTGAATGACCAAAACTCAACTTTATTTTCAATTCTGTTCTCCAGAGAGCCCTGCATTCATATTATTACCCTGGTTCTAGCCCAGTTACCGTGATAAGGTGCTCAAGCTTTTAAGGATTTTCCTATCGAGTACCCATTTACTTCACCTGGGTGACCACAATACCTCCCCATAATTAATCTGATTCTGAACAGAAATATATGTATGTATGAAAAATAATAATACTTCACTTCATTTTTGGTGTACAAACACCGAAAACAAAAACCAAAAATGGTCTTGTGTAAGTGATTAATTTAATTTCATTCCATTTCCATCTCTTTCCTTTCCTTTCACTTCTCCTAAATTTCTCTAAATGCCACATTAGTGGGTTATTTTTCACGAAAGAATATATCAACAGCCTTTTCACAGAGGCTCCCACATGGTGTTAACGAAAACGTTCAATTGTGAATACTTACTCACCATGGAGACCTACAGAGAACGTCTATAATAATACCTGTTGAAAATTCAAATCTGAACTTTAAATTGATAATAAATGCTACTAAGCTATTTCACAACCTTTGTACTGGTGCAGTCCATCAAGACCCCTGAATGTTAGCCAATATGGGAAAACTCTAAAATGGTCTTTGACATGTAAATGTATTATTATGAGGGAAAGGTTGAAATTTTAATATTATCCTACTAGACTTATTCTTTTAAATTTGAATGAAGCCTTCTATATAATCATTATGGTCTCCAAAATAATTTGTACATACCAAAGTAAAATATATATGGAAAATTTGATATGTAGTCAATCAGAAACAATGCAGAAAGTGGTTTGGCAGTCCTTCTTAAAGGAGAATTAACACTAGAATATAAATGTACTTATGTTAAAAGGTGTTATATATTCTTAATCATTGGCCTGTATCACATTAGAATCAAAATATCAGAAAAGGGTTTAAATCAAGACATTCTAGCACACGGTATCATCTGCTAACAGTTTGCATGGGGGCTACCATTTTCGTGATGATATGGAGTTGTACCTGAACCACTGGAAACCGCTCCCGTCAAGAAGATTTTTCTAATCCTCGAGCTAAATTGCTTCTCTTCATTACAAAAAATCCCCATATATGATGGAAAATACATAACAAGTGTATACATATATTCTAAAATTTGAAATTTATAGATTTCTTTTTAAATTCTCTGGTTTTGCTAAATAGAAATTGATTTCTTGAGCTTGCCTGACAGAGCAGAACATAATTTATACAACATGCAAGTCCATTATCTCAAAGCAAGTGAATGCAGAGTTTGTCACTATTGATGCTCAGGAAAGTTATCATCCATGAATTTGAATTAATTTGCTCCGTCGCGTACGTCATAGTCTCAAGAAAATAGATGTATATTTAGTAAAATAGTTATTTTAAAAGAAATATAAAACACATTGTTGTTTTTAAAATATATCTATATATCTGTTGAGTATTTTAACTCTCAAATGTACACATCAAGAAAATGGCAGCCCCCGGGTATCGCTAGCAGACGATAAATTTTGCTGAGAAAATCTTGATTTATACCCATCTTGTATATTTTAATGCAAAACTACGTAGGACAACAAGAAGGAATAGATTACATCTTTGAATATAACCACATTATTCTGAGGTAAATTCCCCTTTAATAGACTTGTTATATCTCAATTTTCTAGCACATGCCCCACAGGAACAACACTCCAAATACACGTATAATATTTTGTTATGTCACTGTAAACTGTTTTTGCATCTTGTTTCAGCTGAAGCTTAATCCCGTTGATGGCAGCCCGAATCTACTGAACATCAACGTCACCAACAGCATGCAGATGCTCCTAGAGCGCTCCCTCGCGCAGTTCAAGGATGAGAACTTAGCCGACGTCACCACCCTTCAGCAGGACATGAAGAGTGCGGTGTCATTTGATCGCGAAGTCGGGACAAGGATTGCGGCGCTCCAGGACCAGATTAGCGAGTTAAAACGAGAGTGTAGTGCCTGTGCAGCAGGGACTTCTTCCACCACTGCAGGAGGTAGGATGGAATACAATTGTTGAGTGTCATTCAGACGTGATGGGCTAAACTGCCTCAAAAACTTCTCCATCAACATTTTACGTATAAAGGAATGGCAATGAGGGGGTAAAAAGTCTTTTAAATCCCTTACAAGCAGAACAAAAGAAAGTCATTTTAATTTCCTGAAGCATAAATTTGTTTTTGAAAGCTCAGAGTAGCAGAGAAAAAAGTAAACGTCATCAGACTGGTAAGAGGGTGGGATGGGGGAATGCATGTTCACTTTTGGTACACATTGTTTCCTTTTGTGTTTAACTCATTGACTACTGAATTCTTTAACTTTCATAGGCTTAATACAGGAGCCACCCGGTTTCCGTAGCCTATGGGTTAAAATGGCAAAATGTATTTGCAGATTGGGTTTGGGCACGGGGACACGTACACTTATTCAAGGACATTCATCATTTTTTAAAAATATATCTCTGTTTAGCAAACACCCAATTATTGATGATATGAATGTTGCTGTAGAGGATATTCTCATTTCTTCTTATCTTGCAGCCAGTAATGCTTGAAAGATTTTATAGTTTGTCATTTTAAATGTTGCATACAACCTTTTATAGTGATGGTCATGTTGCCCCTTTTCTTCACATTGACATAGGTTCAGTACCAATCAATAATCCACCCTCGAGCACAGGATCAACAGATGCAGCATCCATTACAACAGCACCAGAAAGAACGGCAGATAGTAGCAGTTAAGGTCAGGGAAATGGTAATATCTGTTTTATAATTCACACTATCTTGAGCACACATTATCAAATTAGCTCTTACAGTACAATAACAATTGTATTTGCTTTTTTGCCTGTGTCTAAACATAACATAAACAAAACCTTTCCTTCAAGACATCTTTGTAATCATACTTAATACACATACATGTATGTGTATCTGGTTTTATTACTACTGTATAAACCCAATAGGCCGACATTAACTGCTAGTATACATTGTATGCTTATTTTATTTTGATGTTTAGAGATGTTTGTGTGTGTTCATTTCCTTTTTCACACATGTCTTGTCTCTTTACTGGTATATATGTACATGTATACATAATTACATACATGTATTTCGTAATTCTCTCTGTTATTGGGGAACCTAGTCTTAAAAAGCTGTGCTTTTCTTTATGTTCTCCCATGATACTGCTTTTTTCTATTGACTAATGTAAATTTTCACTTTTGATTACATTGGAATTTTTATTGATTATGATATCTGTATTCTAAATTTTGAACGGTGTATACTTTTCAATTGTAATGTTCATGGCAGATTTCTGCAGTATTATGAAATTTACATGCTATGGTAAGGGTAAAAGTACTTGGTTGTCACTTCATGTATGCAATGAAGCAAAATTTTCAGAGATGATATCACTGTCACAGACCAGTGTGGCACTTTGAGCTTCCCATTGAACATGACCTTCCAAAACTTATCATTGTTATTATAACTTTAATTGATTACCCTTTTCTTTGATTTTTGCTACAATCAGTCATAACCTGTGCTTAACTCCTTTTGAGCCATTAAGTTTTCACAAGAAATGTCATGGATAAAATTTCAAGAGTCAAATATCGACTTTCACCATTTAATTGAATATTAGGCAGGAAATACAGTTAATTCTGCATAACTGGAAGTCGCATATGTCAAAGTTTCCCGAAGTCGAAATCAATTTTTTTTACTAAACTATGAAACTATGCAAAACATGACTGTGTTATTTACCTTTCCTCAGTCAAATTTTGCAAAGTTAACTGTAGCGTCTTTGAGAACAACATTCACAATGCATGTATCCGTTCCCAGCACAGGAAGAAAATGCTATTTACCCGAACATGTAGTCCAAGATTGCAATAGAACATCCAGTCTTTGGCAGGCTTTGCCACCCACAGCACAGAATAATATTAATAATAATAACTGCTTCTTATATAGCACCTTTCCAATGAAGTAACTGATCTAAGCACTTTACAGTGTATTATTACCCCAGTCATTGGATTCAGTTGCGATTCTACGCTTATCTGGGAGTGCACATTCTCCACTCCACTTCGGAGCATTTCAGCATGGCAACCATTTTACAGGCGCCACATGCTATTCTAGCCACAATGATGTTCTCATCTTACCGGGTACCCATTTAACACCTAGGTGGAGAGGAGCAATGTAGATAAAATGCCTTGCCTAAGGACACAAGTGCCATGCCGGGGTTCGAACCCACGAGCTTTGCATCCCCAGTCAAGGGTTAGCAATCGCTTAATTTTGAATTCCTATTTGTCCATACTTTTGGCCGATCTACATGTGTATTAACACCTGAATTTCTGTATTTTCCTCAGGTTTCTATCAGATCAGCTGATAAAAGAAGACCGCAACATCATTGAATCCTTAGAAAGAACTGTGGAGCTAGTCCATCTTGAACATCAGTTTAGGATATTGGTTAGGCAATGAACAACTTGAATTGGACATTACTGAAGGAAAAACTGCAATTACTATCTTTGTAAAGCAAGGAATGTGTGTGGAGATGCATATAATGATATGGAACAAGCATACAGAAGAGGAATTGCATTTAATGAGGATCAGGAAGTCTGTTAGAGATGTTTTTTCTCTCTTCAGGAAATTTTGGTTTTAAGGTGAGAAGACACAGCATAAGAATGATATTATGCTAACAACAGGATCAAGGATTTTTGAGTGGATCTGGTGGCCAATTTGATGTTGAACAATGTTTCACTGAAACATACATTAGAAGACCCAACAGAGTTGCAAAACAATGGAGTGACGCGGAAATCGAGCAGAAAACAAACTCACGATTTAGATAGTTCTGACATTTTGGTTGGAGAGGATTGAGAATAACCCTGGCATCTTCCAAGTCAAATGGACAAATCTGCATGCCATTTCTTGTGACTTGAAAGAAAAAGAATTGTTGTCACGGTTGATGGGCTTTTGTAATGGCATATTTTCACAGATATTGAAGTGTGTATGAGGGTCGGGATGTTATAGCCGCCTTTTTTTTTTTGCTTTGCTTTGCCTTCGGTATAATTTCCAGATTAGTTTTGCGATGATGATATTCAGTTCATAAGTAGTGTATTCAAGCATGTGTTGTATCCAATACTACTTTAGCCATTCTAGAACCAATGTTGATATGTCATCACTCTATGCAACCGCAATACTCTACTTGATGGTGGGTTTGCACATTTCTAATCTACAATGTACCTTGTAAAAGCATTTCTTAGTTCAGTTTTATTGATTTGAGGCAGGAACAATATGATTACTAGACAAGTATATGTGCACTCACAAAAATATATATATACCACTGTTCTGAACACTCTATTTTTTTTTCATTCTCATTGTAACCAAAAAGTCAACAGAAACATAAATATCCAATATTGTTATTATCATCATCATCATCATCATCATCATCATCATCGTCATAATAAGGTCATTCCACTATCTGGGCAGCATCTTATGTGTAAAGAGTTGCTTTTGATCAAAATCAGTCTGCAAGTCTGCACAGTAATCACAAATTTTTAAATTTTTTATTCATTGTTAGAATTTGCGATTGTCAGTTAGTTCAGATATTAAACCACCTCCTGTTAGATGACCAGGCAGAGTTTTACTTTTTTGAAGAATTAATAAGAATTTGAACAAAACATAAAAAGTGTTAGCATTCCCCAGATCTTTGCTAAACTACAGAATCCTGCAATTTTGATACAGCCCTGGAAAAAATGATTAGCCCAAGCTTCTGTAATAAGGGTACTATCCATACAAAATAATAAAAATGATTTGTCTTTGTACTTCATTGAATAAATACCAAAGTCCAGCAATTATACCTTGCTTTTATGATATTTCATTTCCTTGTTACCACAAAAATAACCATTCTTGGTCTAATAATTTTTTCCATGGCTGTACATCTAGTTTCCCCGTTTCATTCTGTGTTTATTCATCTGTAGCATAATCGGGAACCGAAGAAACACATGTTTAGATCAATACATGCTCTGTGACCTATAATAAAAGGATTTCCGTTATTATCCATGGTTATCTGTTTAAGCTTTCCCCGTTTATGTTGTACATGTGTCTGATTTTCTTATGATTTTCATTTAGAGGGAAATTCAATTTAATTTTTATCTGAAACAGATAGGGATGCGGATGCCTAATGAACATTCTGTAGATGTAATTGGTTGTCAATAGGAAATAATGTAACATTTATAGAGACATAAAATTAAAACTTAGTCTAGGTTTATGAATAAAATATAAACAAATGAAATAAATGTAGGTTACCGGTAGCCTTCAAAAATGTCCTCCCATTTATCGAAAAGTAGAATAGGAAAAGAAATGGCCAGGGTTGAGCTGCTGAATATGTTATTTAGTGTTTTTGTTGTGTGTGATGCACAGATTATACATGTAGGGAATATTATTATTTGAAGAAAAAAAAATCTAGGTAGAAAATATGTATAAAGCAGAACACTACACTATTGTATTCGAAAGCTATGCATAATATTTCTTTCATGATTTAGTTTCTTTAAGTGTAAATTGTTGTTAATACTGGGTGAGCAGGGGAAATTCTGTACAAAAACACATTTTCAGCAAGGCAGAGTTCCTTTAAAAGGTCTGAGGGCCAGGGGCAACATGCCTAAATTAAAGTTCATTTGTACATTAGATATGGTTTTGAATGTAATACAATTGTGCGACGAGATTTTGTGTAAAATGTAAATATTTCATTCAGTATTGATTCATAGCAGTTTCTGCTGGTATGAAATTGTCTTTCGGGTGCGGGGAAAATACTTATGAAATAGCTGTTATAAACTTAGTGTAAACATAGTTACTACTGTGTAGTACATGTACACTGTAAAATTGAGTTAACATACATGTATTTATTAATACATAAACATGAATTTTATGAATATAGATCTAACAGTGTGATCTGTCTAAAAAAAAAGTGTAAGGTTTGTTGCTGAGAGTGTCGATAATAATACACCATTGATTTTGAGTTCAAGTAGTACATAAATGTGTAGTATACAGGTAGGAATTGAACGATCTATATTGGAGTAATAAAGTTGGGCTGTAAAAGGAAAAAAAAAATAGATATTTAACAAAATACTAGTACATGTACAAGTTGTGACATGAGTTTTTCACATTCATTATAGCTTTAATGAAAATAGCTTGTACATTCATAGCTGGATAAATTTGATTTTGGAAGAAATTATGATAATTTGGTTTATGGCCAAAGTTACATGTACGCCCTTTTTAATTGATAGGGATACCTCATATTAGAGTCATACAAGATAAAGAAAAATTGGGGCTCTTATTCTGAAAAACTATGTCATCTTGAATGTTTAGGAAAATGTAAATTGTCTGAATAAACTGAAAATGCAGGAAATAAACAACCCGTTACTGGTGCTTGTGCAGATGTATCTTAACTATATGTGATATAGCTTACACAGACATCAACCAATGACTTATTTTGATTTGTTACGACAATTATAGTTCTACTAACATAAATGATAATGTAGTTTTCAGAATATATTACCCCAGTTCTGTATGATACTATGAGTATGAATCGTTTTTGAAATACTAATCAGTGGAAATCAGAAAAATTATATTTTTATATAGCATGTACAAAGGCTCTATCAGTAGTTTTCGGCTTGGTATATAGAAAACTTTTTCATTAATATAATGAAAAGGTCCTTTTGAAGAAATGTAATATATATTACAAATGCCAGTCTTTTTATGCATTTGAAGGTACATGTACTGGATCTCTACCTATTTTGCATGGGAATGAAAATGATCAAGTTCTATAGGCATAAATCCATTCTGCGATGTGTTACATAAAAAAATTCAAGCAACTCGATCATTGGTTTTAGTGTGTTGGAAGAGAAATTTTCTTTCACTTCATTTTTGTTTTCTGGTATACATGTATTTACAAAGTGCATGGAGACAAATATGGTTGTAATTTCTACGAATTCATTTGGAAGAAAACATTTCACTTCTGAAGGTACTTGATTTTCATGGGTATCTTGTCATTCATAACAATTAAAATAGATTTTACATCTTGGCCCTAAATCAGTTAAATGGTACCTTTAAGATTTGTAGGTAATGGGTTTTTTTTTAGTGTGTGTGTGTGTGCTTTGGATTTGTATCAGGATTTTGGCTTTAGACAGAAAAGTTCATGTGATACTAGGGGTGGGAGTTTCGGGTATTTTTTAAATTCGGGAACCCGACAATTTTTTCGGGCGGGTTCCCGGTTAACCGAAAATCATATAACACAAATTACAAGCTTATATTACCCTTAAGAAGCTATTAACACTGGGAAAAACTCGAAAGCGCATCACTGCAGTGGGGCGCTACATGGATATTTACATGTAGATATTGAATGGCTGGTCGACGTTATCTACCGCCTTGTCATGTTACATACATGAGTAATCATTAAATACTTATTTTCGAGAAACGGGCATGTAATATTTTGACCCGGGACCCGATGCTCTCGGGCGGGACCCGGGTACCCGGTTTTTATTCCCACCACTATGTGATACTTAGTGATTTGAGCTGGTTTTTTTTTTGGGGGGGGGGGGAATTAATATAAGAGCTATAACATATGAGTGCATTATGATTTTTATCCATCTCTTAGTGGTGTAATAAAACAATGTTGATAAATATATTTATGCATGTAATATTTATGAAGTAAGTATAGTAATAAATACATATAATATCTTTTCATTTTATTTTTAGTACAATTTTGATGGAAATCTGTTGATTTAGAATGAAATTTCATTCCAAATAGTCTCCCTTTTGTCTAGGTGGGTTAAGAGCTAATGAAAATAATGTAGTTTACATTCTTGGGAGATATTTTTAAAGGAACATAAAATACATGAATTTTGTTTTCAAGGATTTAACGAAATAGTTAAAGTGGAAAATGAAATTATACGCTGATCCACAACCACACAAGACATTTTACAACCAAGTTAAAGAAAAGCTTCAAATTTTCTACAGAACAAGGCTTTCCAGTGGTGAGAGTCCAGAGGTAGTTGTGAAAGAATCCCCTTATTTCAATGGAAAAATAAACAGTTTTCTCTTACATTGCGAGATTTGTGATGCACCGACTTTTGTATTCACGCAGTAGAACCTCGTTATAAAGAACAATGTTATAACAAACTCTCACCACAAGGTAATTTTCCCGGTCCCGCTTCTTTGTACATGTATTCTATTGTTTTTTAGCCCTGATATAACAAGGTTTTCAATATAAAGAGGTTATTTTCTTGGTCCCAAGGAGTTTCTTATGAGGTTTATGCTCTGCATTGTTATTGAACAAAAATACTTGTGCCAGGTATATTTAGATTTGACAGACTCAATTTAATGATGCACTGCGAAAAGGCGAGTTTATCTGAGGTGTGTTCTGTACTAAAATATGTGTCAATATGTTAAATTATTTAAATACTTAAGCTATCATAGATATTGTGTAAATTATAAGACGTATGTGTAGATAGTATGATTTAATTCTAAATATCATTTTCATTTCTTACTCTAGAAGTGAGGCATAATGTAATAAATTCTCAAGAAATTCATTATCGTCTTCACGTGCAAGTTTTTTGGTTGTTGCCATTGTCGCTGTGTGGTTTGATCATTGATGGATGTAATACTGAATGTTACTAGATCTGCATTCTTTGTATATTTAATTGTGTGGCCAAATTTCGATCTCTCAAATTAAAAGCAATATTTTTATTAGATATGAGAGGCCACGTTAACATGTATTGCAAGTGTCATTATAACGAAAACAAAACTAGGGGATCATACAATGTAGAATGTACCATAATCTCAAGTTCATCTTTTGTAAGAACAGTATCACAATGCTGCAAACTTGAAATCCTTTCTGTAAATTTGACTGGAAAGACAAGGGTTAATTTGGGTGGGAAAATGTAATATAAATCATTGCAAACTCCACTTAGTTTTTGATTATAAGAGGAATACTAAATTGTGGTTATCAAATTAATTAATTTCAGACATCAGGGGAGCGTTTCATCAAATGTTTTGTCAGTGATTTTTACCGACCACTGTTATAAGCTACTGAAATCCTTGCATCTGATTGGCTGAGGACAAATTTGTCGGTAAAAATCACTGACAAAACACTTGATGAAACGCTCCCCAGATTTCATATCCTTGCAGATACAGTGAAACTTCGTTATAAAGAACAGTTATAACAAACTCTCGTTATAACAAGGTAATTTTGCGGGTCCCACTTCTTTGTATTCTATTGTTTTTTAGATTGGATATAACAAGGTTTTGCTATAAGGAGGTAATTTTCCTTATTCCCAAGGAATTTTTCATAACGAGGTTCCACTGTAGATGCAAAGACACTTTGTTTTGGCTGACCAAGGTAAAGGGGCAAGTGGGTTTCTAAGCATGATCTTACATCCTATTGTCAAAGAGTTTTAAAAAAGTGGACTACCGGTAACTTAGTCTACTTCAAAGTGCAAACCGTGATCATATGGGTACAATTGTCTACTACAGTCAAACCTGCTTTAGAGACCACCTGTATAGAACGACCACAATTTTTGTTTTCCTTGAACAGCATTTTCAATTGAAACATGTATTAAAGGAACCTGTCCGTAAAGACCACCTGCTCATAAAGACCGCTTTTTTTGTCTCCCTTGAGTGGTCTTTACAGACAGGTTTCACTATTTGTTTGCAGAATTGTTATGTTTTACAGGATAAAGAAGTTGACACTGCTCTCTTTGTAAATTACAGTGAAACCTGTCTGTAAAGACCACTCAAGGGAGACAAAAAAAGCGGTCTTTATGAGCAGGTGGTCTTTACGGACAGGTTCCTTTAATAGGGAAACAAAATTTATGGTCTTTCTATACAGGTGGTCACTAAAGCAAGTTTCACTAATTGATTTTCTAATTTTCATTTCATGACCTTATTCATTACTTCTAATTCTATTCATTACAAAATTTGCAGGGAACAGACGCACTTTCTGCCTCATTAATTACTGGACATAGGCAGGTGTTGTATGCTTTAAGAATATTTGCCTAAGTCCTCAAATTACAAATCCACAATTTAATGTCTAGCCATAGATGCACACAGACATGACAAACAACTAAAAATATTCAAAATAATCATATTTTTCAGTTTAATGATAGAACATATAAATATAAACATAATATGGATTGTATCATTATCAGTACCAGTGTATATTCTCTGGACGC